>JASCRB010088807.1:0-10352 GCA_030264475.1 Desmognathus conanti | reverse complement strand
TTTTAGATAAAGCTCTACAGAAGGTCAGTCTTAAGGATCGTAGTGAGTTATTTTCTAAAAACAAGAACTCGGAACATACATCTGACCCTCCAGATCAAACAGGGAACACGGGCACTCAACCTAGGATGATTATGAAGTACTGCACCAAAGCAGGTGAGGTTAGAAAAATCTTCCAAAAACATTGGTCTATCCTGAGAGCAGATAATGTTCTGGTTGATCTATTACCATCTAATCCCAAAATTACATATTCCAGAGCCCCCACGATTAAAGATATGGTGGTACAGAGTTATTGTAAACCGAGAAATCCACCTAGAATGTTCTTTAATTTAGGAGGTTTCTATAGTTGTGGTGCTTGTGTGGCTTGCCTCAAAACAACATATAGGGTAAAGAACTATCTTAATTTCGATCATTCACGAGATCTACCCATTAAAAAGCGCATGGACTGCAATAGTGAATATGTAGTATATATACTGATATGTCCATGCAACAAAAGATATGTGGGTTCAACCTTTAGACCGGTACATAAACGCATCCTGGAACATAGGAGAGCGATTAGAAATGTCGACCCATCTTATCCTATGGCGCTCCACTTTGCCAAATTTCACAATAAAGATGACACCAAAATGCGTTATTTTGGCATTGATCAGATAGAACACTCGATAAGAGGAGGAGACCGTTTAAAAACACTTAGACAGACTGAGGCACGCTATATTTTGGACCTTAACACTACAGGCCACTTGGGGATTAATACTAAAACAGGACTGTCAGTCTTTTTGGGTTGAAAATAACCTATTTTTGGAAATTAAAAAGTTAAATAACATAACAAAATAGGGTAACTATCCTCCCTCACTCAAAACATCTATAGTTTTTGTTGCCTTTACCCCTTCGATATAGTGTCTGTGATAGTCATTTCTGGCCCTCTCTCATCCCCTGTTAGTATTGGGAATATTTGTAAGTACCTATGAGTCTACTTTGAAAACTAATCTGCCAACCCCCTTTTGCTTATATTTTGCAACATTTACCCCCCTCCCCCTCTCTTTTTTTCTTCTCCACCGCAAGAGAAATTATACATTTACATCATGTAGATACTCTGTGAATATGGGGGTGATGTGAATTTGGTTCATTTTTGTGCTAATTTTATACCTTAGTTATTTACGTTTTCAAAGAAAACACACAAAATATTTTGTTTGATTTCTGCAAATGCTGTTGATATTCGTTTAGTAAATCTTTTTTTCTCTTTCTTTTTTCACGGAGATGTTTTTATTATGTACTCTTGCAATTAAACTTATGGTATTTATTCTCTTTTCATCAAAATATTATGGATTTTTTCTCGTCTTAGTTTTATAATTATCTTTAAGTGTACATACAATGTTGTGTATGTTTCTAATAATGTTTTTTCATAAGTTTTACTTTGTAGATTATTGCCTGTAATGAATTGAAATGTGTTACCATTGTGGCTGTGCTGTTGTTGCTTTGGTATCGTTCAATGTGATGTAAACCAAAGGGGACATTCATTTTCGCAAAAAGTGTGCTATTTTAGCATGATCTTGCATATATTCGCTCTAGCTTTTTCCCCCCCTTCCCATCCGTTTCATTTAGACTGCTCCCTGGCTTTTAGTGTTTCCATTACCCGCTTTGGCTATTTTAGCCACACTTGTATTTTTGGTGTGATTTTTTCTAACAAAAATTAAATGTTAGGATACAATGATTGTTTGAATATGTGGGTTGGTTACAAGTTGCATTTGTTGCATCAACACAATTATTAAGCCTACTTAATAACGGGCTTTGGGAGCTTTACTATGCACGCTATATTTCAAAGTGCATACTTTAACATAGCAGCACGGGTGACAAGGCGGGGGGGAATGGCTAGCGAGTTAACGATAGTCTGTCTCGATTATTTAGTAATTGAAAACACTTACCTCGCAATCAGCAACAGGTGTTTGAGATAATGGCGGTTGCTAGCACGCCCTCTCATGAACGCCATAAAATGGTTACACTAGCACAGGCATGTTGCCACTGACGAGTCCCCGTTCTGGTGTAGCGTGGGGGACGAAAACGGGCTGCGCCCTTCCCTCGTTCGTACCATGCTTGTTCTTTCTTACTTTCAGGTATAAGAATTTTTGTGTTTCCTTTTTTTCCCTTACATGTGATTTTCTGTGCAGGACATGATTTGTTAAATTTAAGTTTTTCTATGGTTTGAAATATAATCATTATTTTCTGTATTTTTCTTGATTAATTCCTTTTGCCAAAAATGTCTCAATAAATGTCTTGTGCAGGTTCGCCTGACAAGTTTTGCACTCCACTTGGTCTCGCAGCGTTTTTTTCTGGTTCTTACGCTTGAGAGTCTGGGCGCTTTATTATTGAGTGCCAGTGTTCCCGGAGCTCTGGTGAACAACACTTTTCTATTTATGTGTTCACCGTTGTGTTGCATTATTTATTTATTTATTTAAATGTTTGTTCACAAACCCTTAACGGCCCTGAGGGCACCACAAATAAAACCAAAGAATGGAAGAGTCAAGAGATAGGTGAAAAGGCGTTTGAAAAGCATGATCTGCTCAATGTAACCCAGAGTTCAGATAATGGAAAAGAAAGAGTCTGGGCTGCAGATTGTTATACTTATGTGACACGGTGGCCCCACAGGATACTCTGGGACCCTTGCTTAACCTCCCGGACAAGGAGTGGTGGTTCCCAAGCGACTTCCCAGCTCACCCCAACCCATTCCCTCACATGGACGAATGGAGGAGCTCTCCAAACGCTGGTGACTTTGGGAGTGTGGCTGCTGTGCAGTGGATGACGCCGACTCACGAGCTGTGGCAACAAACCCGGGGTTGGAGCACATACGCGGGGGCGGCCTTGTTCTTCAAAGGGGTCTTCCACCCCATCCCTTCACTGGCATACCCCACGAATGCACGAGGGAATAGGCTCTGTGGTGGCCCCAGTTCAAACATTAACCAGCAGCTCAGGGTCCTGGAGGAGTCGTGGCCCCATGGAAGCCACAGCCCCTGGTCACAAACATACCTCTGGGGGAGGAGCCAAAATTGGACTCAACGTTAAAGAGCGACAGGCTTGAAGGAGAGAGTGTGTGGTAGTTGGGAGAGGAGGAGCAAGTAGTTGACGCTGCAGTTTGTGGTTTTGCAGGTGCCTCTAAGCCAGAAAACTAAAAGGGTTCCCAGAGGAGCAGGAAGAGCTGCCTCATAAGTTGGAGAGCCGAACAGGGTCTCAGAAGAGAGAGAGGCCTGCTTTCTGTCACATGTAGCCCTGCACTGCTAGGAGAAAAACACACTGGGAAAACATTGTTGCTTGAAGGAGAGTTTCAACGACGGCACCGCCAAAGAAGGCTACTTTTGCTTCAAACTCGACTGGGAAGCTGTGCCTGAGTGAGAGTGAGAGACATTCTTCCGGACATCAAGACATTACTTTTTTTCTCATATGACAGAGTGAGCAACATCTCTGTACAGAGCTGGGTTCCCCCAGGTTACAGCGCCTCCTTATTCTGCGCGTCGGATAGCAGCGTGTACATTACAGCGTTAACCAATAAAGCTACATTCTCGGCGCTTCTAAAAATAGCGCAAAAAACATGTGCTGCCTGGGTGCAGGCCCCGGGCTGGAGACGACCCAGGCCGTGGAAGAGGCGCTCTAGTGAGGGCTGGAAAGGCAGAATAAGATGGGACACGGAAAGGCCAATTAGCTGCCCCTCACTGCGCTTGTTGATACGGACTCTGCAAAGCCTCAAACCACTAAAATAAACAGTGCCTATGTGAGCCGACCGCCAGGTTATAATATACACAAAATAAAGAAATCAATTAGACATCGCTTTTGTAATAAATGTATTGTTTTTAAATTACAACAATGTAAAATTCTAACATGTTTTTAAACAGCAGTTACCAGTTAGAAATAATAATAAAACAATATAAACCCTATCAACCAACATTTATAAAGCAGTAAAATACATAGGATGACAAATTATCAAATTAATTGATTTTTCTCTTCACTATATAATTAACCTTCAGCATACTAAATTAAACTAAATAAATAAACAAACATTATAATTATCATCTAAAATTAACAAATGAAGAAATGAAATTATTGGTGTGCACCACATCTTTCTTTTACACCATAAAAATGTCATTTATGCAAAGGCTCAATTCTAAAACAGTCCCGGCATGTGTCACAGACACAAAAACAACAGGGCCTGCATGAGTCACAGACAGCTTCAATCTATTATTAGCTTCCACTGTGCGCTGAAACGCAGAGCGCTATAATAAAAACGCCCAAACTCTAAACGCTGAAACAAACGCGACAAAATCGGCAGTCACCGATTTTGGGTGCACGCAGATCATTATGAGCATGTTGGTGTCTTGAGTCATTCATGACACTCTTGTTCGCCTTGTATCACGCTAGCACACCGCCTTTCATTGTAAAGAGCACGTTGACCCTGATTCAGGGTGTAAACAGGTTGATACATCTACACGCTCTCTTTGTACCTTTTCGCTTGGTTTTGATGAGTTGGTATGTGCTTCCTCGTTTTCATTTCGATTTGTGTTCAGTAATGGAGGTTCTGTGTTTTATTTGGTATGAGGTTTTTTATCTTCATCTAAATTATTGACCTCCTGACACGCTACCTCTTTGGTTGGTCTTACAGTTGAAGTACATTATGGTCTTGTCATAAGATGCTATTTCTACCATTCTGGTAAGTGTCTTACATGATAATCTTTTGGACCCCACCGCTAGTTGGCTTCTTCCTGGTATTGGCATAACAATTATTGTTTTCTTTACTTTCTTTTTTCTATCTTTTCGCAGCACTTGACAAAGGGGTGGCAGCCCCGAAACGCGTTGTGCTGGAAATATGCTATTCTGCCCTGATTATAATGTGCCATTATCATTGTAATGTTGCTTTATGATTTGTGTCCTGTCACTATTGTTACTAACAAAAACAAAATTACACCTTCTTTGTGAATATGTGTAATAACATTGGAGGTTCTATCATTTGGTTTATGAAATAACCTTTGTGTTTTTCCTTTCTGTACTTGTGATATACATTATTATTTTGTGTATTAAACACCCTTCACGGTTTGTTTATCCGTATTTAAGAGTATGTTTCATTTATATTAATATTGAAGCCAAGTACACTTAAGTTCCATTAGCGTAGGGGATTCTCCGCCTCCCTCCTGTTTTCAGAGTGCAAGGTTTGAAGGATGTTGTCTCTTTCTTTATTACAGTCCAAAGACCATAGTGAACAAATAAATGATTCAGCTTGGCATGAGAGTGCATGGTGCCCAACGTCGGTCAATGCAGTGCTGCTATTATTATCTTAACAAATATGAGAAACCCCCCGCTTAGGATGTCAAACTGTGCTAAAAGTAATGGCCACTGCCAACCGCTAAGCTGTTAATGGCCTGCTGAAATAGGGATGGGGCTTAATCCTCCTTGAGTCTCTCCTCAAAGTTATCTGTGGATCACATCTGATGCTAATCCGAGCAACCACACACATTACCAAACGTCCCTGAGTGATACGAAAAGCCATGATTTGGTCCTTTTTAAAAAAAATTGTGAGTGCAGGTGAACTTTTTTTTCCCCAGTGGCAACATGTTCCAAAGTAGCGGTGCTTGGACTGAGAAAGCAGCCTCACCCCATTGTACGGTTAGGAGCATATTCGAGGAGGATCTCTGTTGACTTGGCGAAGGTTTCCAGGATAGTCTTGCTTGAGATGAAATCCAGGCCCAGACCATTCATTGCTTTGTATGTGATGAACAATGCCTATTGACGGGAGTCAGTGGAGAGCAGAGAGCGTGGGGGTGATGTGATCTCTAGGTCCTAGCTTGGCCAGCAGTCTCGCCATTGCATTCTGGACCCTTTGCAGTATGCGGACTGTCCCGGCCGGGGCTCCACTGAACATAGCATTGGCATGGTCAAGGTGCGATAAGATGAAGGCAATGATGAGCGTGGCTTGCTGAAGGTACATGAAGAATGGAAAAATCCTTCTGTATATTCTGTAGTTTCCAAAGCACTTGGCTGCCGTAGCCTTTGTGTTCTCAATCTACTTGAGTTTATGGTTCAGGATTACGTCAGGGCTGGTTACCGATTTCACCGGTGTCTGGGTTTCTTCCAGGGGTCCTGACATGAGATGCTTGTGGGAATTGCCACTCTCACTCCCTTGGTCATGATTTCCTTTTTACCCCGGATTTAGCAGTAGATGATTGTCCTTCATCCATCTTGCGCCGTCTCATATATATGCTGCTAGACTGTGGCCCACTCGCCCCGCTGCCTTCTAGATTTTCAGTACCACCTGTGTGTCATCGCATAGTTATATAACATCCCTAGTGACATAAGAACCCTTAACATATCGTACCTGGTGGCATCAGAATCCTTACTGTAACAGAGAGTGATATCAGAACCCTAACCTATCGCTCCTGAGATTTGTATTGGAAAATATTTTTTTAAAAATAATGGAAAATATTTATCTTTCATGTAATATATATTAATAATATTCTTTTATGTAACGTTTAAGTGGTTCCAATTGTGTATTTCCTGAAAATTACTGAAATCCCAGTGAAATAGTTAAAGTAATGTCACAATTGTGAAGTGACTGCTTTGCTGAGACTTTTAGCTTTAAAATAAGCTGGTTTTTCTTAGTTTCAAGCCCCAATAGAAACCGAGATGTCACTTCATTACATCTCTTTACCAGAACCAGTCTCACAGGAAAAATTAAACAGTTTACAGAGGTCCTAATTGTGACAGCTTTCACCCATATAATAAACACTGAAATACCTAAAGTAAATCATCCTAAATATACAGATGATGTTTGTGAATTATGGTGAAATAATTCTGGTGATATTTACAAATACACTTAATGGTATAATTTCACCATAATTCACGCTTGCCCATGTTGTATTTCAGGTACATACATATTTAAATGACAGAAGCATTCGAAGGCAGGTATTGTAGGTCCAGGTCCCATCTTGAAATTTTTTGAGTATATTTTTCTAATGATGTCCTGTGTTCCTCATTCAATCTCAAAGTTACCTTAATTATATAAAAAAAAGATTCATTGACCCCTTCTTTAACCCTTCCTATGTATCTAGGCAATCAGTGCCAGGGTTGGTGTTTGGTTTATCAGTGGGCTGGGTAGTGGTAAATGTGGTAGAGCGAGATGGGCTGTTGAGATGGAGAGTATCGTTCAGTGATGTTAGGCTTTGACAAATATGGTATATTTAATGGGGTCATTCCATGTATTCCTTTGGTCAGATTCAGATATATTTGTGTAGGGTAATGATAATGAACTAATTTGTATTTTTCTGCTTTTTCCATCATTTATTAAATTGTAGGAAGGTCTGGGTGCAAATCATGGCTGTGCCTAGGAAAATGATGATTGTGCCTGGGGCTAATGATGATTGTGCATTGGTCATATTAATATATTTATGAGCCTGTCAAGCTAAGATATTACCTTTCCGTTCAAACATGTATGGCTACCAGTTAATCTCAATGTACTTTACCCCCAGTGGTGCCAAAGTTCTCAGAATACTTCAGTTAGATAAGTGCTGCTTCCTTCTCCAACATTTCCTTTACTGAATGAAAGATTATGTAGTGTCTGGCAGCAAATTTCTTTTCTGTTTTTGATTCCTTTAGGTCAAATATTGAAGACTGATCAAACAAGGATGCTTTCCTGAATTCATCTCCGAGCATGGCTCGCTCAACGTTTTTTGTTGCCCTAGACAAAAATGTTTTTTGCCCACTGTTTATATTAGAGATACACAATTGTCCTATTTACTACTATTGTTTTCTGCATTTAAAGTACTCAATTAGTACTTTAAAATTTTATATTTCATTAAAGAAAACATTTCTGTAATTTTGCATGTATTGCCTTTTAAAAATTCGGTCTTGCAAAATTTGCATACTGCTGTTGGACTTCAAGGCAAACACAAACAGCAACGATGAATGTAGGACTTCCCCTGTTTCCCCGCTGACTATATAAATATAGTAGAAGGTAAAAAGGGGGGTCCACAAGGACCAGAGTTGTCACTTGTGACACTGCACCTGTAACGAGAAGAACACAGGAAAAGACTGGTAAGTTGAGGGTGACTAACTGGCTAGGGAATGTAGATAATATCACTGTTCTGAAAAACCAGTACTCACCAAATGTAAGCCCCCTTGATGCTCTATACCGGGTGCAGTGTAAATTGATAGACACGATAGTCGGCTCCTGTGGCGTCTTGAGAAGAATCCCCGAGGGGACGTGTTCTAGCACACACACAATCTCAATAGTGAGGGAGACCACAGGGAGCACGGCAATCATGTAACAGTAGATGTCACAAAGTAGCGACTTGAGCATGAACACGAAACTGTTCCAAAAATAGGATGACAAAACTTCCAAGTCAAAAGTTGTAATTGTCGGGGCGTAGACAATGAAACCAAACACAATGCGCAGAAGTCAGAAGCGGGCCAGGGTCAATATACCGAGCGGCCCAGAACCAATACCAAAATCACAAGCGAGAACAACGTCAGGGAGACAGGCAAGGAGGTCAAAAACCAGAGGGCAGCAGAAGTACAAAACAGTAGGCAGAGGCAAGTCTGAGGAAAGCAGGGTCAGGATACTTAACGTCAGGAGAGCAGGAACACAGCAAAACACCGAACCAGAATACGCTTGTTGAACGCAAGCGAGGCAACAACCTCGGCGTCCTCCTTTTAAGGGCAGCCGAGGTAAACACTGATAACCGACAATACCATAGTGAGTACAGATTACCTGACGGCCATGTTTGAGTGAGTGCAAGGTTCTATTATCGCCTAATGCCGTAACCGGCTACCGGCACGGTATTTCAGAGCAGTGAGTCTCCTATGATAACTAGCCCTTTCCCTGAAAGACCAAGACGAATGATGAAGGGGAAAACGAGGAAACACGCGCCTACGTCTGACTACGGGTGGATTCCTAACAACTGCTCACTAACACCCCATCAGCTAGAAGGCTTCTTGAAAGTCTGAAGCTCGACTGTATTACCACGCAGGGGTCATAATCGGTTTTGATCAGATAAGTGGGCATGGCAGGCCTCTCGAAGAGACAACATTCTTTACTGCATTTGTGCAGACAGGAATGTCGGGCTGAACAAAAACCATATGGTGACATTGTCTCTGCATTTGCATACAGGGAACTGAACAAGATTGTTGAAAACATGCACAGGTGGTTTGAGAGCTTGGAGAGCCAGACAGCTGTACAATTTCACAAACTGGACGAGGCTTGATCAGCACAATAACAGAGCTATAACTGTACAGAAATAAATAAGAGCATAGGGAAAAAGCATTTGTGCTCATGTTGATATACTTTATCAGAATACCTAAAGTGAATCTCTGGTCCAGAAGTTCCCTTTAAAAATATGAATATACTAATATATATATTAATTTTAATGGACCCTTTTACTCTGCTTACCACCAGATGTCACTCTGTTGAGGCTTATTATCAGTGTTTATTATTATATATTTTTTATTCGTGTTTTGTATTTTCTTCTTTTATGATTTTCTCTTGTATGTTCTTATTTTTTGTGTTTTGTTAGGTGCGTAACTACTTTCCGCTCTGAGGACGCGTGTTTCCACGCGAAACGGCCGTCAGCGGACCCTTCACTGTTTCTCTTTTGTGCCTCACATTGAGCGGACCTTTCATTGTTTCCATTCTGTGCCTAACATTGATGTACTATTTGTACCTCTGACTAACCAGTTAACATGTTGTATTTCTGGTATTTGTCATATCATTATTGATGAGCTCTATCTGTACGTAGCCCATCTTAGGGAATACTCAGGCCACTGCCTGCCCCTTTATGGGCCATAGCAGATACCACCACTGCTTTGTGTGTGTACACTGGAGCTGAGAAGTATTAGATTACTTTATTTTCTGCACCGTGGGTTTCAAACCATTGATTCATTTTGGGGTCATACACCTGCACCTTTTGCGGAGATACGCCATACATATGGGTCGTACCCCCTAGAACATACATCTCACCCCTCCACACTGTTGCCGCTGCCGGATAAGTAGTTTTTCTGAGCAGTGGAGCAACCGTGGTCCACTGGTCACATAAAGGACTGTAGCACTCAACGCTTTGGTGAGCCGCACCATTTACGCCGTCAGTACCACCAATGGCATAGATGTGTTCATTGACAGTGCACATTGAGTGACTGCAACGGTCTGCGCTCATCATGCTCAAATTGTCGTCCCATAGGCCTGTGCAGTAATCGTAACAACGAAGGGTTTTCGAGGCCATCCCGTATTGCTGACGTTTCCCACCAGATATATAGATGCGTTGCTGGTAGACGGCACCAGCATGGCTATTGGTTGGCCTGAAACACAAAGAAGCGAGAAGTAAACCTTC
>JASCRB010077721.1:0-10377 GCA_030264475.1 Desmognathus conanti | reverse complement strand
TATTGTTTGCATCATGAAAGATATTTGATCCCAACATAAACAGTGCAGTGTGGTCGATTCCATGTTGGCAACAACTCATTTTACCAAATATGTTATTGTTTTAAAGTTGTACATTAACATAGCATGTACATTATAAATTATTTATTGATTTTTATTTCATTTACAGAATTTTCATATAACAGAACTAGTTCTACTCACGGTATTGTTATACCACAGTAACATGTTTATAAGAAGGCTGATTATTGCAGGGCGGGAAACAGGACAATTTAAGATAACTCCTGTCTGACAGATTGGTATAGAGTTATCAAACGGGGAGGCAGAGATTGTATGTTACGTTTAACCAGCATTTCTTAAGCACCGAATGTTCTCCTGCTGGAGAAACAGGGTAGCCTGAGTGCTACTGTATGTGGCAATACCTTCTTAGTATGTTTACCTTGTTTGTTTCATTACAAGCACCAAATATTTCAGAAATGAGCCCAGGCTGTTTCTCGACAAACCAGAATTTCTGCGTACCTGGAGCGAGATTGCTAATAAATGTGGACGTGAATGGTTAGTCTTGATCATCGACACGGCGTGTGTGGTGGCAAAAGAGATAGAATTAGATCTTAAACAGAGATTAGCAACAGAAAAAGAGACTTTAAGTCCCGCAGAGTTGAAAAAAAGACTAGAACTTCTTGACAGTGAAACCAAGAAGTTCAAAGATTTTCTTCTTGCAGATAAACTGACCAAATTGAAAAAAGACGTACATTTCTTTAGACACGAGTTAGCCTTCCCGTACATTTCCAGCAAGTATCAGGAAGCTAAGAGATTAAGACAGACTAGAAACCCTAGACAACCACCCTCTGGCTTCCAGGCACATTCAGTGTACAGCGACACTAGCAGTGACAGTGACAGTGGTAGAGGATCTTACCAGTGGCCATCCAACAGGAGGGGCCGTGGGAGACGCAGCTGGGGACGCCCACAGCCATGGCGTTCGGGCCGTTGGAACGCGTGGTCTCAACCCCCTCCACCACAGCCCCAGCATGTACCCCCACCACCAGTAGCATCAACCTCTCTCCCACATGGCTACTCTTTGCCCTCATGGTTTACTCCATATCCACAAAGACAGGTCTCTTTTTTAGAGGAGGAGTGTCCCCCAGAGGAAACAGATTGGCCAATGACACAGGAATCGAGCACGTTGCGGAGCGGGCGATCGTACCGGTAACCCCTCCAGCCAAGTCTCTGGTACACAATATTTCTAGCGTTGTCCTTACAGAAGAACAGACCGGCGTCTTGGAGAAAGGACTCGGGTTTGTCCCTACAAACAAACATGATACATACACTTTCCTCATTGAATTCAAAGGTTTTATGCGTAAAATCCGGTTACAGCAATTTTTTGAGGACAATGAGGAGTTCAGCTCTGATAATATTACCGGTCTTCGCCTTCCATCCACCTTCCATCCACCGTACAGCAAAAACACACCAGAAAGTATTACTTTTGAAAAAGCTGTTTTACGAGACATTGAAGGTTTAGATAGCACTAGCATAGAACCATTTTTTAACCTCTCTACCAAGGAGCGCAGCGCTTTGCGTTCCCTTAGTGAGAATGAGACCATTGTTATTAAGAGCGCTGATAAAGGTGGCGCCATTGTGATACAGGACAAAGCGGACTATACAAAGGAAATCGAAAGGCAACTATCTGATCCTAGGAGTTATAGAAAGATCAAGCACGACCCCACTAAGGACCTTGCCACCGTCATCGGTAGGGAAGCCCAGCGAGCGTTAGACAAGGGGTGGATTTCGAAACAGGAATTTGCTTTCCTCACCCCTAAAAACCCGAAATGCCCAGTACTGTACACCCTCCCAAAAATTCACAAGCATGAGACCGTCCCGCCAGGTAGACCAATTGTTTCTGGGATCGGGTCTGTACTCGAACCCCTTTCACAATATGCAGATTTCTTTTTAAAACCATTTGTGAGTCTTATGAAGTCTTTTACACTTAACAGCACGGCTATTATTAATCTGGTAGAAGGTCTCAGTTTTGACAATACGAATCAATGGCTCCTTTCCATGGACATAGAGTCCCTTTATACTAGTATCCCCCAACAAGCGACACTTGATGTGGTGAAACAAACACTGGCCTTGCGCACGACCCATACGGAGGTTCCCGATTCATTCATACTTTGGGCCACCGATTTTGCCTTGACAAAAAATTTCTTTTCTTTTAATGAGGGCTTCTATGAGCAGATCGGGGGAACTGCCATGGGAACCACGTTCGGTCCCACCCTTGCTAACCTATATGTCAATGATTTTGAGCAGAAATTTATATATGACATCAGTAACCCCTTCTCCAGCAACATTTGCCATTGGAGGAGATATATTGATGACATCTTGATCATTTGGAATGGGACGAATGAAGAAATTACCAGGTTCCATCAATGGGTTAATAGCCTAGACTGCCATTTACGATTCACTATGGAAAGGAGCCAAGATTCATTGCCCTTCCTGGATCTTCGTGTTTATCATGACGAGGGGAAGCTCAAAACCACGCTCCACAGAAAAAGTACCGATAGGAATGCAGGCCTGCATTTCTCCAGTTTTCACCCCCAACATGTTAAGAAGAATTTACCTTTTGGGCAGTTCCTTAGGATTCGCAGAAACTGTACTGATTTAGCCAATTTTCATGATGAATGTGGGATCCTATCTGCTAAACTCATTGCTAGGGGCTTCCCTAGGAAGCTTGTCAAAAGAGCACAAAGAAGAGCAAGGTTCTTTAATCGGGAAGTCACACTGCGTCCTTCTTCACGGAAACCAGCACTCAATAGACTGGTATTTGTAACCACCTTCTCTAATGCATCCATAGCGGTCCAGGGAATAGTAAGGAAGCATTGGCATGTTCTGAACATGGGCAAAAGCCATTTCCAACGCCCAGTCTTCGCTTTTAAGCGGAGTAAGAACCTTAAAAACATCTTGGTACATAGTAACCTCAATAAAAAAGGCCCCAAGAGGGGCACACGTGATCTCCTACAATTGCCTCCCATTAGTGGTCATTCCCCGTGTGGCGCCCGTGCCTGCACTTTTTGCAGGACAACCACGCGCAGTAAAGAGATAGATCTGGGGTTACAGACTCCCTGGATACAAAAAGGGTTTACTAATTGTAACAGCATGAATGTGGTATATGTCATTAAATGCCCATGTAACCTCATGTATATCGGTAAAACGAAACGTAAGATCCGTGAAAGACTGTCTGAGCATCGCAGCTGCGTGAAAAACAAAGTAACATCAGAACCCATGGTGCAGCACTGCATTCAACATGAACATGGATTCGAGGATTTGCGTTGGAGTATCATTGAGAAGGTTACAGGTCGGAATGAAGCAGATCTGGAATCCAGACTACATGAGCGTGAACAGCGCTGGATAATCAGGACCCAGTGCCATATAAATGGACTCAATGAAGGCTTGGACGTATAACATTGTTTTTTGTTTTGGTCTACTGCATGGTCCATATGAGTTTTAATACATCCGTCGCATTTTGCAATGATGTGGCCTTTTGACCACTTTCAAATCCATCTGTTTTTCCATCTGTTTGTGGATCATATTTTCCCCTTTTTCTGCCTGTAAAATGCTCTCTTTTCATATACCGTCCTGTCCGCAGCACACGCTGCCCCTTTCCCTTGTTTACTTTCCTGGCCACGCCCCCCACGCCGTCCATGGCCCTGACGGCTCACGCCCACGTACGCACACGCACGTCGGCGGTGAACATTTAATCACGGCAGCCTCCCCCTCTCCCTTCACTACTCCTGCCGACCGACTGCGGCTTGAAGTCCTGAGAGGAGCTCTCCCCTCTCCCTCCACTTGGTTCCGGTGACTGTGCCCAGGTATTTACCAATATATCTTTTTATATATTTTTTATCTGCCCCCGGCCCTTTCATATTTTTTTCCTCGGGTCACTTTTGACTTTTTATCCTTTTTTCCTTGCAGGAACTGAATTTGATTCTCCAAACATTTTCTCCTGCCTATGTATTCAGGCGCTAATATGTGAGTTTCTTTTATTTCCCTCACTGCGGCAGCCCCTTGTTTCGGCTGCGGTTCTCGGCATTTCACTTTCGGCACTGCCTGTCTAATCACATGTTTACCCTTTCACCTCCTGCCCTTACGAAAAAATTTTTTTCCTCTTCAGACGCTCCCGCTTTAGTCCCTCTACACTGCGGTAGCCCCGCACCACTCTGGAAGCAGCTCTCGGTATTCTCACCCTCCAGGCCTGCTTCCCCGGGCCTGCTTTTCACTCTCGGCACCGCCCGGATTTTCACCTTCTCGAGGTACTCCCCGACCTTGGATGCGCAGAATACTTTTGATTTATGTGAACACCTTATATTGCAACGATTTTGTATCTGACCCTTTTATTGAGTCTGGCAGGTTTATTGTGTTACATCTAAGTTGTTGTGAGTCCCCTTCCCCAGGGATTGTTATCATTATGTTTCATTTCATTTCTTCACAGAATTACGTGACCCTTGCTCTCATAAGACCATTTCTCTCCGATGAAAGCCGCAAAGGAATTAATGAGCGGCTGAAACATGTCAGAGCTTGAGAAATGTTTTAAGTGTTTTTATTTGTTTTTATCCTGTTTGGTTTATGGGTCACTTTCTGTGTAGTTTACACAGTCGTTGGACTGGTTTCCATTGCCTGTTTGATGTCAAGACAGGTTTTTGAGATTTCACTTAGGGTTGTTATTTCTCTGAATTAGATGAGTTGGCAATTTATGAGCCATAATAAATATGCATTGATTTTCAAGGTTTCTGGTTCAATGAGGCTGAGTTCTTTGACCGCCTAATTAGAAGAAATTTAATAATTCCCCCATTGACAGGATATTTTGTGGTTAGTTGACTACAGACTGCACACTCCTGTTAGTAGCAGTCACCACCTCTTTTTGTGTTTGAGGTCATTAGGCGACCCCCGTATGCGGTGACTTCAGTCTGGGACCTTCGGTCTTCCCGCCCTCCTCCTCGCTCTCAACCAATCAGCAGCTCCGTGGGCGGCCCTGAGCCCTTTAAACACCCTGACCTGCAGCGGCAGCGGAGCGGTTCCGGCGGAGTGTGAGGGAAGAGTGCCTCGTCTGGCCCTCGTCCGGGCCGACCCGGTAAGACCCTAAAAGACTTTATTACATTCTGCCGCTTTGTTGATATCAGTGTGGGCTATTAGCGCTTGTTGTTTTAATTGACTAAGCTCGTTCTTATAATGGTTATCACAAGAAAAAACGCCCACAATATGGATAATCGTAGCAGTACTCCACTTTCTTTACTCAAGCAAACTACTATCTCGGCTTCCTCTTTTCCAAATTTGAAATTAAATCCAGGGAAGAGCCTTAATGTCATGGACTCTGATGATGCTTCTACTTCAGCAACAGCGCCACCTACTCACACAGTTATCTCTCCCAATCCTCCACCTAATCAGAACATAACAATATCAAGTCAAGTCGATTTATCGGTAGACATCTCAGCTGATCTCTTGGAAGTGGAGAATGATCATGATTTTGAAATTCAGGATGATCTTAAATCATCTACTTTGAAACAGAATGAGAAATGGTCTGCACAAATCCAAGTTATTGAAACGATGGCTGGTGCTATGACCAAATTAACTGAACTGGTTGCCCATCAGAAAACAACAATTGACTCTCTTCATACCAAACTTTCCGATTTTCAAATTCAAACTAATCGGAACTTTGCCCAAATTCGTTCCCTCGATTCTGAAAGAGCTAAACAACTGACATCTGTATCCTCTAATATCGAGGAGATCAAAAAACTTCATAAAGAAGACCGCCCACTACTACAGCAAAATCTTAAAGAGATTCAGAAACTTACTACATCTTTTGGCAAATTAGAAGGAAAGATGATGTCTCTTTTAGCTGAGTATAAAACGGCTCTAAAAGATAAGGCCTCGGAAGGCAAAATTCCAGTTGCCTCTTCAAGCAGATCAACTTACCCTAATGTGCAGGCTGCTCCATTTATACCAAATTCTATATCTAATGTTCCAACTTCTTTGGCTGAGATACCAAAAAATCATCCGCCAGTTGGGAGTCAATCTACTAGTTCTTTTAATCCACCTCGGAAGCTTTGTCCTCTATCACTGGCATTTCAGCCAATCTTCCCGGAGGAAGATGGCTACAAAGTGCGCTCTTTCAACATCAACGCATTCCTGGACCTATGCGACGAGCTGCCGCCTCTAAGGAACTTAATCAGCTCAGACATCGTTAGCTTTTCTTATGTTGAGGCGAAAAACAAGGGTGTGATCTCCGTCATTAAATTTAAATCAAATACCATCAGAAACTTGATCTGGGAAAATGTCTCCTTCTTTATGTCTAAAGGCATTGATGTTTCAGTATGGAGATTAGTCACGGCTGGCAAATGTGAAAGTAAATCATCTTCTCCTAAACCTTGTACTCCGGTGAGAAGAAAAAACCCTGCATCTTTAGATCTTCCCTTGGAGCCTTTAAACAAAAAAACAAGTTCCTGGAATAACCCCGATGAAAAGGCTTTGCCGCGCTCAAGATCTGTATCTTTGCCACCATGCAACTCCTTGGGCTTCCTAATTTCAGACAGTTCGTTAATTGAGGCCTCTTCCTGAAGTAAGTGTAGCCCCTAAAGATCTGTGGGGCATCTCCTGGAACTGCTCTGGACTGAACTCAGTGCTAAATCAAGATGAATGGCCTCATATTCAAAATGCATGTTTCGTGTGCCTCCAAGAGACATGGTCCTTGAAAGAAATTTCATTAGACGGCTTTTCTTCTATATACCAACATGCTACCCCTTCTTCTTTTGGACACAATTGTGGTGGGGTCGCCATTCTTATCAATAATAATTTTGATTGGTTAGTTACCCTTGTTTGGCCTGATATTCCTGGCATTTTAGTTGTAAGAATTAAAACTCCATGTGTATTTTTAATTTTAATAAACTGTTACATTCGCCCTATTTACCTCTCAAAAGATAAATTCTCTCTTTTTTTAACTAAATTTGCTTCTTTGTTGGATTATTTAAATGATAATTTTGGCAATGATGTTTTTGTGTGGGCGGGTGATTTTAATTTGCGTTTGTCTAATCCTATTTTATATGAAGAATGGCACTCACTGTATTCTGATCTCCCTGATTGGTTTGTTTCCCCATCCTTTTCCCCTTTACACCCTACTGCCCAAGAACTCCAATTTACTAGCTTGGTGGTTGCCAATAGAATGACCCCACTAAATGGCAGATTTCATACAGTACTATGTGATGATCCTACATTCAGAAGGGGCACCACTAAATCAAGCATTGATACCTTTTTTGTAAAAGTTGACCAATTTGGTTTATTCTCCACACTAAAGGTATGTTGGCGTCAAGTTAGCGATCATGCCCAAATTTGGCTTGATTGCAGTAATCTCACTAATGCCAAGAAATCGCTGAAACTCACCAATGCAGTCTCAATTAATAAGAAGATTGGTGTTAATTGGAAGTTTGTTGAATCCATTAACTACCAACACATGTTAGAGCTCATTGCGGAAAATTATGCCTGTGTTGATTTAACGGACTGGGAGAATGTCAAATGTAGTTATGAGAAAGGGACATTTGATATTGCTAATGCCATCATTCATAGAAAGTTCGATAATAACCATCAGAGAATTGAAAACGAAACTAGATCATTATGGTTTGACCAGGAATGTAAAAAGAAAAGAAGGGCTCTTTGGAAAGAAATTGGTTCCATCCGAAAACTTAATTTGTTAAATACCCCTGACAGAATCAAATTACTACAGGGTAATTATAGGCGCTTTATTAGAGAGAAAAAGAGACTTCACCAGGAATTACTAGAGTCCAATATCCTTAAGGCATTTGAGAATTGTGATTCCAAAGCCTTTTGGAAACTTATTAACTCATTTGCCTTCCCTGGGACTTCCCAGGCACCCGATGCCTTAATATGTGAATCGGTCTGGGTAAGCTTTATTAAGAACCTATATAGCGCTTCGTCATCTTCCTTTGCAATAGATGCACGTTTTCCTCTTTCTGGTTGCTCTATGAACAAAATGGGTACCTTGATTAAATCTCTTAATCCATCTAGAGCTATGGGCCCTGAGGGTATTCCACCTTGTTGTTTAAAGAAAGCATCATTAGAATGGTCTGGTTTTCTCTTTCCTATTATCAATTCATCGCTGATGCACTTTAGAGTTCCCGACTCTTGGTTGGGCTCTCTGACCTTTCCCCTTTACAAAAAAGGGCCCAAATCATCCCCTGATTCATATCGTCTGCTGGCTCTACTCGACCCAGCTTCCAAAATTTTGGCCAAATTGTTGCTAGAACAACTTAAACAATGGGAAAATATCTTGAATATTATTCCCCCTTGCCAAATTGGTTTTCGAGAAGGGTCATCTACAATCGATCATTGTGCAACAATGGACCTAATACTCGATAAATATGTTACAGGGAAGGGTTATCCGGTCTTCGCCTGCTTCATAGACTTCTCAAAGGCCTTTGACCGGGTTCCGAGAGAATGTCTATGGAGAAAGCTATTGCAGTTTGGCTTTCCGGCTAATTTAATAAAAATGATTGCCACACTTTATTCGTCCACTTGGATCAAAATAAGATGGGGAACTTCAGGAGAATTGAGCAGGAAGATTTGCACATTTAAAGGCCTTAAACAGGGCTGTATCCTAGCGCCACTTTTGTTTAACTTGTTCTTGTCTGATATGGACTTGATTTGGCAAAAAGTAGACTCTACTCCACCACATATGGGCAATATACCGATTCATACTTTACTTTTTGCAGATGACATGGTTCTTTTTGATATGACATCTGGGGGTTTGCAAAGGAAACTAAACTGCTTATCTGAGTATTGTAGGCAAAATGAAATTGTATTGAATATGCAGAAAACAAAAATTGTACAATTTGGTAAAACTTTGCGTTCACCATGTAACTGGTACTTTGAAAATGAAAGAATTGAGACTCAGTCATGGTATTGCTACCTAGGCCTTCACATGTCTGCAAATAGATCTTGGGCATTGCACTTGAAGCACCAGGAAATTAAAAATAATCTAATTGTAAACGCAATGTGCAAGTTGAGAAATAATAAGTTTGTTACATCGACCAAGGCTCTTTGTGCAATTTATAAATCAAAATGGGTGGGCTCAATGACCTATGGCTGCGAGTTATGGGGTTTTCAGGGTACAGAACAAATAGCTAAATGGGAACGAAAATGTTGGAAGCGTATTTTACATCTTCCCACTGCTACCCCGATGGATCCGATTTATTTAGATTTGGATCTTACTCCAATCGATTGCCATCTTGCATTTAAAAGAATAAAATATTTTGTTACTCTTGTGTGCAATGGTGAACGCACAAGTTTAATACAAAAATGTTTCAATGAAGCTCTATCAAGTGATTTTTCATTTAGATTGATTACAAATGTTAAAAACACACTCAAAGAATTGAACTTACTGCATCTTTGGCCTATGATGTTATCGAGTACTAATCATGACCTAAGCCATATTAAAGATTTGGTGTTTAACTCTTTCTACTCACGCCAGGTAAAGCGTTGCTCTGAACTTTGCTCTCTGCATTGGTATTCGCAAGTTAAACTAAGTAAACGAATTGAGCCATTGTACATTCTTTGTAATAACCCATCAGTCCTGAGAGTATTGATTAAATTCCGCCTTAATATGTTGCCAAATAATTGGAATCTTCAGGCAAGATTGGGTATCCCTCGTAAGGAGCGTTTTTGTCCGTCTTGTAATGCTGAGGGGGATACGTTGGATCACTTTATGACCGAATGCCCCTCCTTACTTGCCCTTAGGGATCAATGGCTATACAAATACCAAGTTGAGAACAAATTTTCGCTGTTAGAGATGCTCATTGAGTCCTCTTATCATGAAATGATTCGAATCTATCTGTATATAAAACTGGCCTTTAAATCTAGGAATGTAACATTGTGATTGCTTTTGTAAAGAAAATTTTGCTCTTACTTCTGTTGTAATGTGCTGCTTATGGTTCTTTTTGTATATTGTTGTGTTGTTTTTTATCCTTTGTATGCCTATTATGTGCTTAATAAAGGAATTGTTTATTAGAGGGGACGCTAAAGGATACAAGACCTTCCTTACGCAATGTAAATTGCACTTTTTAAACAAACCCCAATTGTACTCATCTGATGCAGCTAAAGTTATGTTTATCCTTATGCAATTGGAGGTAGGACCGTTAGAATGGGCTACTCCCTTGGTTGATAGACAGTAGCCCATATTGAACGATTATGACGCTTTTTTAGAACACTTTTCTGCCATGTTTGAATGTGTTCATGAAAAAGACCAAAAACAGAATGAACTATTGGAATATAGACAGGGAA
The DNA here is from genome assembly GCA_030264475.1 of Desmognathus conanti. Taxonomy (NCBI): domain Eukaryota; kingdom Metazoa; phylum Chordata; class Amphibia; order Caudata; family Plethodontidae; genus Desmognathus; species Desmognathus conanti. The sequence goes on along the minus strand of JASCRB010077721.1, from coordinate 45 downwards.
CGAAGGAGACCCAAGAGTATGTGACACATTTCCAATTATTAGCGG
>JASCRB010055556.1:0-10419 GCA_030264475.1 Desmognathus conanti | reverse complement strand
TGCCGCATGCAGCAGTTTCCACAGCAGAATTTCAATGACGGCTTCAGGGTGTGCAGACTCGGCCCCCTCCTGGAGACCAACCGCCAGGCTGGTGTTTCCCGTTCCCCACCTTTCTTGGTCCTGGAGGCGCTGGTTTATGTCATGCAACTAGCACTCCAAAGTAGTGACTTGCCTTTGAAGGAGAACAATCTGTTCCTCGAGCTGGCTGATCATCTCTTGAGCCCCTCACATGTATATCTCAAGCAGCAAGATATGGTTCTGTGTACTGTCGAAGCGAGCAGACAGTATTTCTATGGTCTAAACCACGTCATACAGGACATTACGCAAGTCACACAGTATCTATGCGGTCACTGCTGACCAATCCTTTCCCATCTGTGAAGAGTGCTCTGCCTTGTCCGTAGACGTCTCTAGCACTTTGTTCGTCAACTTCCCTTGCTGCCATGTTGAGCCACCGGCATAGCCCCAGGGCGCCGAGGATCACATAGTAAATTTAGGCATATTTGTCTGCTTTTTAGCAGCTGATTTCCACATGACTCGAGCCCCAGGGAATAGGATTCCTCGTAGCTGTCGGCAGATTGCAAATAGTCCATGCTGACCCGGAAATTTTAGTCAGATTTCTGTATGCCTTGCCGGACCTCTGCCAAGCGCATCCAATCCGTTAGCCGCGCATCATGTGACCCATAAAGTGCATACATTTGATTCAACTTACTATTTCTTCAATGGAGACATTAATTACCTCTAATGATTGGATACATTTACCCTACTACAAGGGCATAGGCATCCAACATAAAGTGCATACATTCAGATAGACTTGTCTGCCCGTAATGGTCAATGCCATAGATCATCTCAACAGGCTCTGGACAGTCTTATCTCAATGTACTGTTCAACAGCAGTAGAAGAAGCTGACACACACGCAACTAATGCGAAACCACAGGGGAACTACTTCAAGGAAAACACAGATTTTTATCATCCTTTAGAAAGTGATGAGAACCTAATTTTGATGGAGCAGATGAAGCAGGCTCGCAAAGGCTGTGCCGAGGATCACAAAGTAAACATTGAGGATGTAACAGCTAACTGCATCATGCCATGAAAAACACACCTATCATAACCAAGGAAATGCATTTTCAATTAATTGATCAGTGGAAAAATATTGGAGGGTATCAGCAGGAAAACTATAACTTATATAAAAACAAGTCTCCTTTTTAGTTTTTTGCTTTCTTAAATATTGTTATATCATAAAAGAAAACTATTGAGAAATTGTAGTTGGTTCCAATTTTATTTTCATTTTCTTAGGAGTGCAAATAGTGCATTCCATTCATCTGTGTTGCCTCACAGGAGCCTGCTCTTCTTTTGATATACTTTCACTTTCACTTTCACTTTCTTATGAATACAGCTAACTCCAGCTGTCTGGGTTGCAGTTCTTTGTACCCTTTTGTGCATGCGTTCAACCCCAGAGTTCCACTCTTCTGCTCCCACTGTCTTTCTCACCTCCACCACCACCACCACAAACTGACCTCTGTCTCACCTCAACCCACCACCCACAACAGATACAATAAAGTATTCAATGAAATAGTGATATAATGTCTAATAATTTCCAAACATACATCTAAAGTAAAACATCTGTCAATAAACTTCAATATTTGCATATATATGTTGTAGCAAAATAAATTTTCCTCTTTCAAATAAACCCCAATTTGAAATTGTATCCACATTCTCTATGAATAAGCAACACCTCACCTCACTCCCCCACCCAACCACTTTCTTATCGCGGACACCCATTCCCTCCAGCCACCCACATGCAGAAAACTATTGGCACTGGCGAATGCTTGTTTATTGTCGCTCCTTCCATTTGATTTTTTTCTCCTTGCATTATTCTTTCCTTCTCTCCTTACTTCCTACTTATTCTAGCACCTTCCTTTGCTCCTTTCTTTCTTTCCTCCTTCCTTTTGTTTCTACTGTAGCTATTTTATGGAGCGATTCTTTACTGGCTCCTGAGTGTTCGGTGACGCTGTAGCAGCCCCACCGAATACTCTGCGACTGGTAATCCGCACACCTGATTCAGCAGCAGCTGCATTTCAGGCACTACCACCCTCAGTCAGTGGCAGTGCCTGAAATGAAGATTCACGGCCTATGAATCTACAATTCGCAGCCGGTGAATCAGGCACTGGGGATGCACACGCAGAGTGCACATGCCCAGTGAGATTTGCAGGGTATGATTAGCATCACCCTGCAAATCTTTAGAGAATCTATTGGTGGGTCCATGTAAATAGTTTTGATTTGGTGCTCTGAGATTTGCTGAGAATCATCCCACCAATCTCAGTGCACTGCCTGTTAGTTGTTCCTTTTATTTATTTATTTGAATACAAGCGCTTCATCTTTCCTAACCTCATTTTTTGCAACCAGCACCCCGTAGTGCTCTTGCTTCTACGTTCCTGTCTACACGTCAGTGGCTTCCTTCTTTATTCCGTGCGGCCTAACCTCAGTCACTGCTTCACTCCCATCTTTCTTTGCTCCATAATTCCTTCTCTCTTCCCTTTCTATGTTCCTCCTTATCATTAACTCCTGCCTTGCTTACCTTCCTTATCTCATCTAATCTTACTTTACTACTTTTTTTTACTAATTACTTTCTTCATTGCTTCTTTTATCCTTTCCTTTCTTTCTTTCTTTTCCTTCCTTTACCTCCTTCCCTTCATTTCCTCCCTCTCTCTCCCCTCTCTCCTCCCTTCATCTCCTTTCTCCCTCCCCCTAATCTCCTCTTCCCTTCGTTTCCCTTCCCTTCCCTCCCTCGCCCTCCATTTCCACTTTTCTCGCTCACTTCACTTTCTTTGTCACTCATTCCTTTAGTCCATTGATCAGTCCGTCTCTTCCTTCTCCCTTGCATCTCTCCTTCGGTAACTGCTTTCACCTCTTTCTTATTTTTTGGTCCTTCGGCAGCAAATCCGAGTCCAGATTATGTAAATAGTGTAAATGTAATGGTAGGTAAGAACTAGTTAATTAAGCACTGGGGTCTCACAACAGGTTAGCTAAAGGCACAAGGCAATCCACAGCACGTAGCTATAGTTTGAATATGCAGCAAAAGATATTAGACATTCCACAACATCTTAGAAATACCGAGACGGCTCAACAGACACTGGTACCTGCGCTGAGGCTGTAGAACCTGGGGGTGCACGCAGCACGCAGCACGAGAGGCTGCGTCTCATCGCACAGCACCAACAGAAGGCGCGTACATTTGCAAAGAGGAACCCATCCTGAACAGACATGTTTTCTCACTGTGAACATCCGTCAAACTCCCAACTTTGTCAGAAGGGGCTATGGCTCCGGGCCTCGAGGTAAGGGTTCAACTTGATGTAGTTATTTCTCCAAATGACTCTCATCGGGCAAGGTCCCCAACCTATGCAGATGCAGCGGCATCTACATCAGTTTTGGAAGCCAAGTGTATCCATTGAACTCTACTCTTCCGCGCAGGCACTCTTAGGCCTGTCCATTTAAAGACACACTACATTCAGGGACTTTGTGATCACCCATCTAGGAACTGAACGAGAATCAGCCCCTCCTACCAGACAGCCTGAAGCCTCAGCCTCAAACCTGCAACACTGAATGTAACCTCATTTCGGCGGGAATCTGCACCTGTCTCCTTTTAATGATTAGGGTTTTTCCTCCCTCACCCCTTAGTGTACCCCCAGCGAGAGATTAACCTGTGGGTTTTCCTTAACCGCCATTTAGGGAAAGGAACTCCAGAACTCCAGTGCTGGATCTATAATCGGGAACCATGACACAGACTATCTGGGTGAATCCAGAGTCAAAGAAGTAGAAACAGAATGCGGTGCTGCCACCAGACTCCCAATCAAGATCCCTGGCAGCACCGGCAGGGCTTCTAATCCGCGAGCCCCACAGTTGTCGTCCTGGATGTCAGACCCCAGAGGACAAACGTATCCTTTCAAAACCAGACCCTAATAGTTTGTAAAGGCCACAGACATCTCTGGCCTGATGTAACAGGCTCTTGAAACGATAAACCAGTGCCTGGAGGAGCTCAGGCAGGTGAGTTTTAAGGGCTTAGGAACTTCAACTCCCAGAGTGACTCCTTCCTCATCAGAGATGCCAATTCTGAGTAGACACAGATGAACTAAGACCTGAAGAATCCGTTAATATTAGATTATGCCTCCTGAGAGGTTCACAGGGAAGCGATCCAGTTTAGAACAGACCAAACAAAGATTTTATTCCTGATCTCTAACCTGGGTGGGGGCGCCTTAGGATGAGCCTCCCTGTTTTTAGACAAAGACTCCACACTCTTAAATAGTTATTATCAATTCCTTGGGGAGTTAAAAAGAATATTGGAAAGATACCAGGGACAGCCAGCAGGTTAAAAATGTTAAGTTGTTCACTCTGAGGCAGGGTACCTCAGACCTCAGACATTATATAGTTAGGTTACAGCTGCTAGTTGTGGAATTTGACTGGCCAGAGGGAGCACATTATTCAATCTTCTTGCTAGGTCTGAGAGGAGAGATTAAAGATTCCCTCCAGTATATATTTTCCCAACCCACCACCCTTATGGAACTTATAGAGCTGGTAGTCCATATAAATCAGCATAGGCAGAATAAGAGTGGAGAGTTACGAAAGTTAGAATTTAGGCATTCACCCTGAGTTGTTGATAACCTTAAAGCAGAGAACCAAATTTCTGGGAAACCCACTCTGTCGCTTTCTCTCTCTTCATTAAGACCTCACAGGTCAGAGCCAAGCGAATCTAAGCTGCAAGGTCATTTGTCCTCCGAAAGAAAGGGCGGGTCAGAGGAAATTGGGGCTATGCATCTATTGTGGGCAGGCCAGGCCCACAATACATGCATACATGTATACATGAAACTTGCAACTCAGGAGGACATGCCTTCAGCTAAAATGCTGACCAAATATCAGGCCAGAAATGAGGAAGCTCCAGCTTGAGTCAAGGGAGAGGCCTGAGCTTCAAAGAAAAAAATCCCTTTCAGAGATCTTGCTACTTTCACTGGGGATCACCTAGAAGTAGATGTCCAGCTGCTTGCTTCTTCTTTCCTTCAATCTTTCCATGCTACCCTCCTTCACTCGGTCCATCTTTCCATCATTCCTTGATTTCATTAATCCTTCCCTTATTCCCTCCTTTCTGGCATTCCCTAATTTGCTCCCAGTATTCCTTCCTTTTGCACATATTTTCTGTTCCGATATACTGATCAGGGAGTTGTATAGTTTTACCAAAAAAAAACATTGTTGTTATTGGAACTAGCTATAGACTAAAAAAGAGTACAGTAATGTTCAGTTAAAACTGCAATAAATGACGGTGTTAAAATGATGGCCTTTTGCTCTTTGTACATAGAATCGAAACCTGAAAATAAAATAAAGTGCCTACTTTATTGTACTAAACAGTATTTACGCACTGTAAAACAGAATGTTTAAATATGTTGCTGAACAAGTTTTGTCTCACTCGTATAAATACCATTAAAACATAAAATTAATGATTGCCTGTCTTATTTTGCTTGGGTAATTTGAATACCTTGTGATGCCCTTTCGGACTCAGCAATACCCCAGCTGCCTTATTGTACTTTGTAAATGACAAAATATTCAAGGATATCCTGGGAATCTACATAGCTGTCTACTTAGACAAAATCTTGATTTACTTGAGGATTTAAGCTGAGTATGTTTCAGGGAGGTTTTGACCTGTCTTCCCTAGAATCACCTCTATTCCAAGTTAGAAGGTGGAGCAGGAGGTGGAATATTTAGGGCACGCCATAAAGTCAGGGAGAATTGAGATGGATCAAGCCAAAGTGCTCATTGAAGGCAGTCCAGAAGTTCTTGGGCTTTGCAAATTATTATTATTGACTAATTTCACAATTCTCCAAACTTGTTCAACTGCTGACTGAATTAACTCAGCAAGATGTGAAATTCTCCTGAGGAAAGGCCCAAGAGCTTGCTGTGAAGAACTAAAGGGATTTTGAGACGTGCCCGTACTGCAGCAACCAAATTCTACGAATCCTATATTCTTGAGACTGGTGCCTCCACTGAGGCAATGGGAGGTCTCCTGTCACAGCGAGATAATACAGGTCGCCTTCACATGGTAGCATTTCACTTGACAATGTTTTTGTCATCAGAAATCAATTACTCAATTCTCGATATGGAACTGCAGATAATTAAAGAATTGGCATCTCTCTAGCAACATTTTTTAGTGGGGATGGAGGATCCAATAGAAATCATCATGGATTATAGAAACCTTGTTTATTTACCAAAAGCCAAATGAGGAAGCACTCAACATGCCCGATGGATACTATTCTTCAATATGTTCAATTACCATATCGCCTTTGTCCTGTCAACTCCAATTCCAAAGCTGATGCCTTTTCTCAACTTGGCATAGATTCCTAATTCAAGTTATTTGAAGACCCACCAATCATCCTAAATCCAGAAGCAATCAAATTGCCTACAGACTCAAAAATGAAATCATTTGAAAACTGTAGATCAACTTAAAGTGCCTCGGTTAGCAAATTACAATTTGTCTCAGTAGGAGCTGAAACAAGTTAAAAGACAACATTTTCAGTTAACAAGATCTCTAAAAACAGGAAGGGATTCTATGTTGGTGCCATGATTCATGCTCAGCAAGTCATCCTGGAGAAAAGAACCCTTGCAACCTTGTATCCCAAAGCTTCTGGTGGCAATTTTGGAAAAAGGATGAGAGATGTTATGTGCAGGGCTGCCCAACCTGTGCTCAAGTAAACTTCTCTAACTCCAGACTTGTGGGAAGGCTGCATCCAATAAGAACTCAGTTGCACCTTAGACAAGCTTGGCCATGGACTTCATCACTGATCCTTCATCAATCTGTTCATGAAAATGGCGATTTTGTACCATTGGTTAAGCTACCCATGGGAGATCAGCTAGTAACTCTTTTTCTCAACCACATTTACAAGCTACATGACTTACCTAGGATAATAATAGTAAACCAAAGACCACAGGTTGTTTCATAATTCTTGAGGGAGGTTTTTAAAACCTTGGGAGTAAAAGTCTATTTATCCAATGCCTACCATGCACAAACAGATGGGCAGACAGAACAAACCAATCAAGCTCTGAAGCAGTATCTCTGATATTATGTGACAGAAGCAAATAATAATTTGTTGAAGCTTCTTCCAATGTCAGAATTTTTTTCCCTTTAATAATCTGTTTCATACCTCGGTAGGATTGTCATATTTTGAATGTGTTCATGGAGATCAAGTTTGTGGATGCTTCCTATTCCAAAAATGGAGACTAAAGAATTTTGCTCACCAGCAGTTATTTCTTGGCTGATGGAAAAATGATCTAGCTTTTAGCTTAGAGACAGGGGTTTTTAGGACTTTTCCATGTAGCAGTTCTTAATAGGGAGAAAGAATCAGGCAGGGGTGGGATATGATAGGCTGAGTGGGGTTGGGGCCATATCAGTTTTTTCCACTATATGCTTTTAAAAGGTGTATTTTTCCTTTTTTGATTAATAGTGTTTTTAAGTGTGGATTCAGTGGTTTCTGATCTAGTTAAATGTGCCTCGAAGTTCCAGGAATAGTGGAGGCGCACAATAAATAACTTTATACATAAAACTCCAACAGGGGTCCTTGCACTATACAAATGCGATTTAACATAACATCTATCAATCTTTCTAGAATTAAAAACATCGAATGAATACATCAGCTGGCCAAAAACAATTTACACCAGTCTCAAGAACAATTTTGCATTCAAGAAACGATCCAAGAGCCTGGCTTATCAACAGGGAGATAACCCCTTATGTGCAGAGGACGTCATGGTGTAGTCCTCCGCACTCCTCCCTATTGCTGTTTGGGGACCCACAGCATGGGTCCCCAAACAGCAATGGGATCACAGAGGTCTGATTTGGAAGCGGAACAAGCTTCCCCTTCCAAATCGGGCCCATGATCCTCACCCGCATTAGCTACAGCTGATGCACAATGCACAGCTCAACTGTGCATTGAGCCCCTCCATAGGGCCCCCCCACTGCAGGATCCGAAATAAGGATCCTGCAGTGGGAAAACCACTAGAGGACGAGGATTTAATAATTCATAAAAGTGGAGGGGGATCTTGACACCCCGTTACCCTGGGGGCACAAAAAAATAAAGTCAGGGGCTAGGCCCCCAGCCTAACCCCTTTCTCCAGCATACCACCCCTGCTGCCCCCAAGTATTTCACAACTGCTGCTATTGCTGCTGCTGTTACTTCTACTAGTACTACTACTGTTAGTACAACTAACACCACAAATAATGCTACTAGTGCTACTACTACGGCAACTTCTGCAACTATCACTACCAATATAGTTACTAGTGCTATTACTACCATTACTACTACTACGGCACCTACTACTACTACTACCATTGCAACTATCAACACCAAAACTGATACTAGTACTACTTCAACCGTTACTGCTGATGCTACTGCTACTACTGCTGCTACTATTACTGCTGCTCCTACTACTTCTACTACTACTACCGCTACTACTATTACTACTACTACAACTACCACCACCTATACTGCTACTGGTGCTACTACTGCCATTACTACTGCTTTTGCTACTACTACTGCTGCTGCAGCTACGCTAATACTGCATGTTGGGTAAAATTTTACTCATAAGGAGTAGGGGTATGTAGGAGAAGGTAGTTTGCATGGTTGTCTTCATGTTCTATTTCTATTTATTTGTTTATATGCGCCAAAGCCCGAAGACATCAGGGCGCAACAAAAAACAACATCACAGAACAGAAGAACATAAAAAGTAAGGAACAGAAGCAGGAGCAGCCGAAGATCAGCGGATGGCAAACAAGTGAGTTTTTAAAAGTTTCCTAAAACAAGGCAAAGAAGGGGCAGTACGGATGTGAATAGGAATGCCATTCCACAGCCTTGGACCGAGTGGAGTAAAAGACCTGCCATTCCCCCGGGTTCTTCTTATTCTAGGACAGTGATAGAGTTCCTGGGTGCTGGAGCGCAGGGAACGCATGGGAGCATAAGGTGTCACAGAGCTTGACACCCCACGCAGTCGCTGGTGGTGACTGGGTCAGCATAAAGACGTGAGGTCTTGGATTCAGGGATGTCTACCATATTCTCAACGGGGGACATGGGAGCCCTATCCGAAGTGATCTTATCTCAGGCTTTATCAATTTTAGTCTGGAAGAAAGCCTGTACTCTAGTGCACATCTCTGGGTCAGGGGTAAAGAAAACATCCCCCTGTGGTGGATCCTTGGCTTCTTTCAAGATATTAAAAAGCTCCTTAACGTTATTTCCGGCATTGATGATCCGATTATGTTGCGGCACCTGTTTTGAGGCCAATGGGGAACAAACCTGTAAATTTCCCACTTATCACCAGGCATGTGAAGTCTCATTTTGTACCCTCTGCCTCCATGTTTGGTGCACCCACGCATGTTGGGCACCATTTAACTCATAAGGAGTAGGAGTACATAGGAGAAGGCAGTTTTCATAGTTGCCTTTGCATTGCAGCACCTGATTTGACACCAATTTGGCACAAAACTGTAAATTTCCCACTTATTACCAGGAATGTGAAGTCTCATTTTGTGGCCCCCTACCTCCATGTTTTGTGCACCCATGTATGTTGTGGAACCATTTTACTCATAAGGATTGGAGGTACATAGGAGAAGGTAGCTTGTGTGGTTGCCTTTGCACTGTGGCACCTGTTTTGAAGACAATGGGGAACAAACCTGTAAATTTCCCACTTATTACCAGGCATTAGAAGTCTCATGTTGTGCACCCCTCTGCCTCCATGTTTGGTGCACCCATGAATGTTGGGCACCATTTTACTCATAAGGAGTAGGGGTACATAGGAGAACATAGTTTGTGTGATTGCCTGCACCTTGCGTCACCTATTTTTCGGCCAATGTGGCAAAAAATAGAAATTTTTGCTACCTTTCCACTTTCCACCAGACACTGTGGGTAGTGAACCTAGTGAAACCCTTGCAAGTCACACATCATTACATGCATCAGGGTGTCCTCTTTCTAGAACAGTATGGTGTTGGTGGGTTTCTCAAAAGCCTTGCCATTCGAGGCACAGAACGAAACCGATGCTACACTGACATCCTAATTAAAAATCAATCACCACGTCTCGTTTTGTGTAATCCCCTCACCGGTGGCTTGGGTGCAACCACACATGGGTGGTACCAACTTTGTGGTAGGGAGCAGGGCTGTGCTGGGTAAGGTGCCCTGTGTCAATGGTGGCATGTTGGGTTACCTTTTTTATGGCCAATTTGACCAAAAAACTGTAAAATGTGCAAGTTTTCTGTGTACCGCCGGGCATTCTGGGTAGTAAACTTTGTGCAACCGATACAAGTTACTCACCGCTGCATGCATTCAGATGTCCTCTTTTTGCACACATATGATGTACGACGGTTTCCTCAAGGGTCTGTGTCCCCAAGATCAAAAAGTAAGTGTA
>JASCRB010044470.1:0-10447 GCA_030264475.1 Desmognathus conanti | reverse complement strand
TTCTGTACATTAATTCCCAGGGGTGTAACTTCATGTCCCAAAAAGTTCACCTTCGTTCTACACCATTGGGCTTTTTGGAGTTGCACTTTTGCGCCGGCGTCTTTCAGCTGTTTCAGCACGTGCTTTATTTCATTCAAATGTTTTTCGAACGTGTCATTCTTAATGAGCACGTCGTCAATGTAAGTCAGAGTACCTCGCTCAGCCGCATCGGGCATAGCTTTGGAAATAAATATATTGAACTCGCTCCCGCTATTCAAAAACCCGAAAGGGGCGCGATTCCAACAGAATTGGGACGATTTGAAAGTGAAAGCAAGTTTATATTGATCTTCCTCGGCAATGGGCACAATCCAATAACCGCTAGTTAAATCAATAGCTGTATAAAGTTTGGCCCCGTTCATTTGTGCCAGCCCTTGGTCAATGTATGGAATCGGCCAGCGAGATTGATGTACTCTTTTGTTAATCTCGCGGAGGTCCGCGCAAAGACGCCAGGTAGAATTGGGCTTAAGGACGGCAATTATCGGAGAGTTAAACGAGCTATGAATCTTTCTGATTATTTTCCTTTCTTCCAGATTTTTTACAATGACGGCCAGATCCTCAATAGAGGCCATGGGCAGTCTGTATTGTCTCTGAAATATAGGGGGAAGACTTGGATCTGTGGGTATTTTCATTACATGTAAATGTGTGCCTCCACAGTCGTATGAATCTCTAGAAAACACTTCCTGATGTTCGAAGAACATCTGTCTTAAAGCCGCTCTTTCGGCGTCAGAATTGCAGCCGTCTGCTTTGGCAATTTGTTCCTCCACGAGTTTGGTGAACCCTGGAAATATTTCGGGTGCAGCCAATTCGTATAGTTCCTCTAATTGTTCCGTTAAATCTTTTGTCGTGGCGTGACATCGATCTTCAGTGTCGGATTCCGCCACTGAAAACACGATGTCATCACCCTCTTGTTTGTGTTGTACTGAAACGTCTCTAGAGGGTAATTCAGGATACATTGAATGGACCCTGAACCATCCCTCTGGACGTGAGCACATGTTTTCAGAAATTATTTGTGACTCCTCATCAATCATCTCCATGGTTGCGCCCAGTATAGGGTTAGTTAGGTCGACACTGAAATGCGTGTCAAAGACCGCCAAGCCTATCACTGTACCTTTAGGGATAGTGACTGGTTCATTGGATGCATTGTCAACAAGAATTTTACAATGGTTATGCTGCAGGTTCACCAGTGCAGTGTATTGGGAAGAAATACCTTGCTCCCTCCAACTCTCGCTGGTACTGATGTAAGCATCTTTTGATTCGGGACCTTGCTGCCCTTTCCTTACCTGTATGCATAAAGTAGCCTGTCGTGTGTTCCCCGGGATTTCACAGTTTCCCGTGGTGACCATTTCAGTGGCATATGGCATTATTTGGTCGCTTTTTAGTGCTAACGGGATATCATTGAAATCCATGGGCAGCCCTCCCAATCTGGACCACAGTTTTCCATTAATTACGTCCACAAAAGCGACAATTCGGTGCAAAATATCATTGGCTATGCAAACATCATCATCACATTCAATAACAACTTGCATATTGTGTCTCACTTTCTTTTCTCCAATATTCACTTCCATCATTGTTCTCCCAATAACGTGTTTTTCCAGTAGTGTATCACTGGGGTCGGTATCATAAGGAGTTATTATAATGGTATTGCCTCTGTTGTTTAATTCTTGAACCAGTCTATCACTAACATAAGATCTCTCTAAGGTTAAGTCTAGAATAGCCTTCACTGGAATAGTTTCTCCTGCCACGTGTACAGGAAAGGACCATGTTTCTCCAGTTTTTTCCATTGGCACCAATATTTTTATTGGTGTAAAATCGCTCACTTTTGTCTTGGGTCGTCCCTGTGTTTTAGCAGAGAACTTCAAGCAGTCCTCTCCTACATGAGACTCCCATTTTCTGTCGGAATCCAACAGTACCGTCGATTGCCGGTGGCCCTGTTGGTTATGTTTGTCGGAATTTTTAGTAATTACAGTGACTTCAGGGTCCTGTGAATTCCTAAAATAAATTTCGATTGAGTCCGTTCTCCGTTCTATAACATGGACTCGTGCGTCGGTATTTTTATCGGCTTTCATTTTTCGGATAGGAATGGGATGGTTCACCTGAGCCCACAGTACTCCGTTAAAGTAGTCTATGAGAGGTGACAAACGGCTAAGCAGGTCACCACCCAATAGTACATCCACTGTATTCAAGTCTACCACCATTAGGGAATGTTTCATGCAGTGCTTTCCTATTTGGACGTCTATTTCTGCCATGCCCACCACGGGGACAGGCTCGCCATTAACACTATGCAATGTCCCTACTGGAGTAATTAACTTGAGTATTTCGTCTTCGGTTTTCTCTTGGTTAATAAACCAAAATATTTTCTTAGATATCAGTGAGGCTTCGGACCCAGAATCCAGCAGGGCCTCCACCTTCCACCTGTTTTTTATCATAACTGTCGCATAGTGTCGGTCATTCTCCTCGCGCAGTTCACAAACGAAATGTGAATTTCGGATCATTATTTTTTTCATCTCATCTATCACTTTTTGTTTTATTCTCTGGGGTTTCGAGAGCGTAGGGGTTCCTGTGTTCTCCTTTTCGGTGGCGGCACAGACCTGCACTCTCATCCCTGGTGCATCGTTCTCTATCGGAAGTTGCTTTTTCACAGTTCTATTTTCGCACTTTGGTAGAACTGCGTTCATTTCAATGCATTGTGAATGTCGAAAATATCGCCCATCGGTCACTCGCCCTCTCGGCATAGCTGCCCCTTTTTCAAGTCATTGGGCAGGGCGAGGGGTATCTTGTTCCTTGGTTTCCCCACTATTTACAGTGTGTACCCGTGGGCTAAGCCCCGAGTCTTTAGTGAGTAGTTTTTTGTATTGACGGCTTAAGTCATCTAATTGTTCCTCAAGCACATTCAGGCGATCGGGCTGTCGTGGGGAACGGGGACGCGTGTCCCATTGCTGATATCGGTCCCGATTATCAGCGTAGGGGCGCGTTTCCTGCCACTCACGGTTGTCACCCTGTTCGCGCCTTTCTGATTGGTAGTCAGGGCGGTCGTAACCCCCTTGTCTATAGTTGTCTTGGGCATTTCGTTCCCGATTCTGGGGATAATATGCCTGTCTGTTTTGGGGGTAGTATTCTCTCTCTTTGGGGTAATATTGCTCCCTTGGTTTGAGAAAAGACTGCTCCCTCTCTTTGTTTTCCTTTTCTATTGGTCTTTCCCTATCTCCGCCCGAGCGGGCTTCACTCAGTTTATCCTTGGGTTTGTAAACGAAGTTGGGTATGGGATTATTTCCTTTATATCGGGGACTAATCGCATCGGCTGGCTCGGGCTCCTTTGCGGGTGCACTGGGTGCCTTCTGCTCAGGGTTCCTGTATCGTTCTTTTTCTTTTGGCGCGGGGCGGGGCTTAGCGCCGCCCGCTTCAAAAGGTAATTCTTTTTCTTTATTGACTTCGCACACCTTACTAGGCTTGGGTTTTTCTTTTGTCTCTGTATTTTCTACCGTCCTGCTTACATCGTACACGCTTTTCGCCTGTTTATAAATCCAATCGATGCTTCGATTGTCATCATAATCACGTGCAAGCTGGGTACGAATGTTTAGGGGCAGCCCGTAAAAATAGGCGTCGCGAAATTGCTTGGTTTCCACGTCAACCCCCTTCTGTACCTGCGCGAAAGCATTTTTGAGCAGTTGCAGATAATCCCGCGGATGTTGGTTAGACTCGCATTTTAAATTCAAAGCGTGGCGCAGGGCCTCGTGAGTGTTCCTGTGCGGGGAGAAATATTTGATTACCTCGCACCGGTATTCGGCCCACGTGTCGTAGTCCTGGCTGTTGACACTCAGAAAAAATGTTTGGGAGTCGGACGCAAAGGTCCAACTTAAATAAGTTCTTAATTCAGCATCACTGTCCATTTCCAAGGTTTGCATAAGGCGCTGGTAAAGGGACAAGTGTTCTAGAATTGACCCGGTCTTGTCTGACTTGGAGAATGACGGTAGCATGCTTCGCAAAGCCTTTATCGATTTTGCGCTAGCGTGGGTTATTGCCTGCTCTTCTGACCGTCTTTTGTTATTGATCTCATTCTTTTTACCCTTGTCTTTCCTTCTTGGAGGTTCGGTCCATCCAGGATCCGATTCGTCCTCACTAATTGGGTGGGTTCGAGCCGGGGCACGTCTCCTCGGGCCGTCTCTCGTGCTCTCTGTCCCCTTTTTGGGCTTCGCCCCCCTCCGGTAATATTCCCTTTCATCGGATGGCTCCCCTAGGTCGGACTCGCTTCTAGTTTTACCCACCTCTGGGGTCGTGTACCGGGGGCTAGTGTTCTTTTTCTCGATCTCTTTTGTTAAGCACGTTCGTATTGCCTGCATTTCCTCTTGGCAATCGCCGAACCGTTTAACTAAGAGGTCGTTTTCTCGTTCTAGCTGTGAAATTAGTCGCTCTCTTTCCGCAATATTTATTTCTCTTTCTTGGACCGCTTCTTCAGCGCTCCAATATCGCTCCTTTTCTCTTTTTACATCTTTTATAAGGAGTTCTATCTCCTCATCAGCTCGCATTAGGTTGTTCTCTAATTGCCTAATTACGTCCTTGCATTCCCCTTTACAATCGGAGGTGTGCAAGGCTCTCAAGTTTCGCAGCGCAGCTTCTAATTCTTGTATTTTCAAATCATTGTCATCACTGCGCCTGCGTTCTGCACGAGTTTGGTTTTGCATTTCTATTATGGTGTCAACCTGTGTTCTATATACTTTTCTTATGTTAAGCAACTGGTCATTACACACAGCTAATTCTGCTTTTCTATCCTCCAGGTCAGCTATTATCTGGTACCTAGTCACATTTTTATAGCTTTCATACCATAAATCACCATTCTCACTGGGCAAAAACATATCATTATCGCGCTCTTGTTGTAATTGCAATACTTTTTCATTCAGTGCATTTTTTTCAGTGAGTAAAATCAACAATTCTTCCTTAATGTCAGTAATTGTGTCTGTGAGGTTTGTGTTTTCATTTCTTAAATCTATATTCTCATTGTAAAGGGCGTTATGGACAAACCATAGCCTTCCTGCTAAATAGCATAAAGCTTTTGATTTCTCCTTCTTGTCTGTCTTGGCGAATACCTCGACCATTGCCTGTACTAGATATCCTTGCTTGTTAAATGTATCACATGGGAATTTGGCAATCTCGTCTATTTGTTCATTAATCCAATCATTAATTTCTAGTAATTTGGTTCCTGAATAGGCGAACAAGTCAGCGACCGTCGTACCCTTCAGATCTTCCAGGGGAATCGGTTTCGCGGCCATTTTAAATTTATTTTTAAGGGCTCTGTATTATTTACGGTTTTCGGGCACCTTTAGTACTGATTACATCCGGGTACTCCGCTCCATAACTGTAAGAACTATTGTAGGCTCATTGTATCAGCAGTGCAGCCTAAACCATACAG
Organism: Desmognathus conanti; assembly: GCA_030264475.1. Lineage (NCBI taxonomy): Eukaryota > Metazoa > Chordata > Amphibia > Caudata > Plethodontidae > Desmognathus > Desmognathus conanti. The sequence goes on along the minus strand of JASCRB010044470.1, from coordinate 5,004 downwards.
AGCAATAATATACAATAATAATTTTGTAGACAAGGATTAGAGAGTCGGACTTTATGATTATGTGCGCTTATCCGGCACGTTTATTTTGGTATAAAAAGATTGGTTACACGTGTATATCACAATTACAAGATTCGTATATATATATATATTAGGTTACACTAGCAGCACGCAATACTGGCAGTTCAAATATTAGCAGCACGTTTAGGGATAATATGGTTTGCTCAGGGATATATTTCGACTATAACCTCTGTATCTTATCAGCTAATAATCACTTCAGACTTCTCTACTAAAAATAAGGAAGACTTGTGTGTTTGCCTCACGCTATATATGTACGCATGCGCGTGTGTGTGAGTGATGCAACTCACCCAAGAATGTCTTCAGTAGTGTTTGCTGGGGGAACGACTGCAAAGTTCCCTTCGGTCACCTGCGCAGCGCACAGGTTTAAGTGGGGCAGTCTGAGGCGGATCCCTGCGACCCGGCTCGGCTTCCCCTCTCGGATTATTCGCTCAGGATCTGGTCAGGAGTCTAGGAAGCCTCTCTTCCCTCTCTGTTCTCTTGGGCAGGCAGATCAGATCGTCATAGCCCTTCCTGGAATGCCAAACGTATTTAAGAAACACAGCCGTGTTCCAGTTTGGGGCCTGATACGTGTTCAGCTGTATCAGGTCTGGGTATTACGTCTTGTAGTCCGACCAGCGTGTCGGAGACAAGGCTCCAGGCTACCCTTTTCGGGGCTCAGACCTTTTCTCCCTCTCCCCCTTCTCGTCTTGGGGCAGATCTTGGATTCAGGACCTCTCTCCACCGACCCGTCAAGTTCTTGTTCTCTCTCTCTGTGTCTCTAATTGTGGGAGACCTCCTATCTTATACTATGTTTGCAGGTCTTGCCACTGACGAACCTTTAGGCAAATTGCCCAGCAGAAGTTAGATAACTACTTGAAGCAACTTCAATGGAGAATAATAACTCATTATATTCGGGTTTTTCTGTCTTCTTGTGCCCAATTGTCTGGCCTTGCAGTTCTTTGGACTTTGGCATTGAAACTCGGGTTTCTCTGCTTAAAGGGAGTGAAGGTCACATATTTCTTTCTATCAGCATCTTTCACCATAAGCTCATATATTTTTAGCTTTATAATTTGTTTTTGTTCTTGATGCGGTGTGAGGTTGCGAAATCACACTGGCTTCCATGGGAATGAGCATTCTGCAGGTTACAAGTTAGAAACAAAGCGCCCCCACCCTTTTACGCTGGAGTTAGTAGTGGTTAAGTTGCAGAGCTCTCAGTTCCATGCAGCCAGCAGTGACGCAGGTCACGTGCATCTTTTTCCAAAATGGCGTTTGTATTGTTTTTCAGTTCAGGTAGATGTCAAATCGGTGTAAGTTTTGTTTTTAGATCGGGTCACCATAGAATAGTGCCAAAACAGTTCTGAATAGGCCCGACAGTTCCCCCTTCTGAAAAGTCGCAAGACCTTGCTCTTGCGAGTTTCAAGATGAGGAGGGCAATATCGAAAATAAAAACGAAAATAATAAAAAAAAATTTGTGGGTATGGTTGTTTCTTATGTGACCTCCCCCTTTCGTATTGTGCGGGGTATTTCACCCGGCAAAGTCAGACAATACTTCTTTGGAGTTCTTCCTGTCTCAATTCTGTTTGTCTGTCTCTGACAACCTTTGTCATTTGTAGAATTAGTTTGTTGTGAACTATAACTAGTATGGTGAGGAGGATGACCCAACAAGTCAGGCCACCAGCCCATAGCATTTTGGCCAATAGTTCCCAGAAATCTGGAGAGTTGATGTGGGAATTGTCCTCGCTGGAAAACTGTAAGTCTGAAATAGAGACGTTGCCTTCCTGGAGCAACAGTTGGAGTGAGTGAGATGATTTCTTTTCTAGTAGGAAGTCCAAATCAGGGTTATGTGGAATAGAAAAGGATCTGAATGAGTTAACTAATTCCATCCCCCCTTCCATTCCCTCACTGTTGACATAGAAAAGGGTTTCGGATCCGACTGTAACGATAACATCACGTGGGATCTGAACTGTGAATGTTGAGTATTGGACAGGTTTCACCACAAACGTTCCATGTTGAGTGTATGTTATTGTCATGTTTGGTGCATTAGTACTGACTAGCCATACATTGCCAATCAGTACAGCTTCTGTAAGAATGTCAGTGGTACGTAGGATAGTCACATCACATAGGGTGGAATCAGAAGTTGATTCTTCTAATCCACAGAGTCCTCCTGTCACTGGTGTGAATGGGTTACCAGGACATAGGTAGTTAAGATCTTTAAAGATCTGGCAGTTTTGTAGTTGAGGAATGAGGTACATGGCAGAGGTATTTTGGTATGCAATATACTGAGGAGAGTTAATTTTCATTCTCGTGTCCCCCCTCCAGGTACCTACATTCCACACTTTCTTGAGTTGGTACATCTTGTCGAGCCTAACCAAAGGTATGTTAAGCAGGAAAGAGACCTGCATGCGGTTTACGTCAATATGCATAGGGATGGCTGAACCAGCCTCAAACGCAATATTGAGCTGTGTAGGCTCTATCTCAGGACCATGCAGGTTGGATAGGGTTTGTCGCACCAGACGTGTATCCACAAAATATAAGGGTACATGTGCGCGCAGCAAGTTTTGCATGTCAGTTTCTAATTGGCGTAAATAGGAGTTGGTAAAGAACGTGATGGGATCAATAAAGTTATACCACTCGTGTCGAGACCGGCTAGCCTGCTCCTCCACCTTAATTACATTCGCAAGACGTTGTGATTGTAAGTCAGTAATAACAATAGTGTCCCGAATCACCTTTACAAAATGTTCATTGGTCGCATGTTGGAGGGCCAGACTATGCTGAATGTCCTGCAGTGATGCTTGTAAAATGTCATTTTTTTTCTGTATTTCTCGAACAGTCGCACTATTGGCAGCATTTACTGATCCCCCTACAACGGCACCCACAACTGTAAGAAGTGCCATGACACCCATTATAATTGCGCCTATTGCACGCCTGGGGCGTGAAGAAGGAGGTTGGTTAATTACTATGGTCTTCTCTGTCTGGGCCAAAATCTCTTTAATCGTGTCTTCGGTGCGGTTAACATGGCGCCTGTACCAAAGCAACACTTCATCATCGCGCATTTCCTCCGGGGAGATAAATTGGTTCAGAGCATGCACAAAGTCCAAGTCAATGTATATCAATTGGCTAAGCACTCGATGTTCAGTCAATAAAATGTTTGGTATTTCTTGGGTTATAATTCCGGTGCTAGGACCTGGCAAGAAAATGACCTGCTCCCTTTGTGCAGTACAAAAGAATATATTAGTTAGTAGGCAGTAGATAATCATCAGTGTCCGTCCACGACAGTAGTAGGTTGTAACTGGGCGATGAGTCCGGCGACCCCGATACTTGAAGGTTCCAGGTCGACACATCTTCCAATAAAAAAAGTTAAGGTTTGGACAATCTATAGGTGGAGGAGAAAGAAGAATATAAATACATCATAGTGAGATACAATCCTGTCTACAGTCCCTACTCTATAGCCTTTTGTTCCAGCTGGCTCAATTGAGACTGAGGGTGAGCTGTTTTCAGCTGGTTTATGTGGGCCCAGCGGTCATCATTGACGCTGGCCTTACAGTGCTGTAATTTATACACCACTGGTGACAATTTCTCCATGATTTCGTACGGTCCTTTCCACATTGGGAGAAATTTGGAGTGCTGTGCTTTGTTTTTAAGGTAGTTATAGAAGAACACTTTATCGTGAACTTCAAACTCCTTTTTCGTTGTTTTGAGGTTATAGTGGGTGTGGCTTGCATCCACCGCTTTGTCCAGGTGTTGTTGGGCGAAAGCAAAAGCATATTGCAAGTGCTTCCGTAGGCTGGACACGTATTCATGTGTGGAGATAGCGCCCACAAGCACCTGTTCGTTCGTTTTATATAGGAGATGCATAGGGACACACATCTTCCTACCGTGAGTTAATTCGAACGGGCTGAAACCAGTGACACTAGAAGGCGTGGCTCTAATAGCCATCAGAACGAGAGGTAGTTTCAGATCCCAGTCTTTACCGGTATCCGAAACATATTTTTTTAATATAGAGACAATGGTTTTGTTTGTGCGTTCTACAGTCCCACTACTGGCAGGATGGTAGGCTATGTGTAATTGGCGTTTAACGCCGAGTATTTCCCACATCCTGGTCATGATTTCGGCTGTGAAGTGTGTACCCCGGTCGCTCGAAATGCGTAGAGGTAACCCCTGGCGGCAGAAAACATGATTAATTAGTAACAAGGCAGCAGTATCTGCCTTGCAATTCGGTGCTGGAATGCACTCGACCCATTTAGTAAATTGGCATATCACGGTCAACATATATTGGTTGCCCCTATTAGATTTAATTACAGGGCCAATAAAGTCGACTTGAATGTCGGACCAAGGAAATGTAATTCCGCGTTTTCTCAGAGGGGCTCGGTGCGCTGGCGCACTAGGCTGGAATTGAGCGCATCTAAGACAACCTGCACAATAGACATCGACGTCTTGTTTCATGAGCGGCCAGTAGCAGACCTCTTTTAGGATGTCCAAGGTTACCTTCGGACCCCTATGTCCTGACGTTATCTCATCATGAGCATGTTCTAGCATAACACCACGAAATGCCAGTGGCACCACCCATTGTACAGAAGAGTGCTCAGTTTGTCTAATCAATAGTTTGTCATGGAGTTTAAAAGTTGCACGTGCGTGGTGTAAAACACGTAATTCCTCATTGTCAGTTAAATCACCCTGAGTAATAGGATTAGTTTCAGGGTCTTCAATAAATTTGTATAATTTACCTATATTATTGTCAGCCAGTTGTGCCGTGATCAGATTCTGGTCAGGGCCATCCTGTGACCAGGAGGTGCTGTCACCCTGTGTTTTGTTAGATCGAGTAATGGCAGAACACAGTGTTGGGGCTGTGTCCATAGAAAGGAGGTGGTCGATGGGAAATACAGACCCAGTGAGTGCACCTGTCGTCGCCATTTTGTCCGCCAAATCATTACCCGTTTTGTCTAAACC
>JASCRB010033389.1:0-10507 GCA_030264475.1 Desmognathus conanti | reverse complement strand
CACACTGGAAGCCAGCTCACACAGGAAACCAGCTCAGAATCTTTTCTCTGCCTCTATTAGGTGTAACACCGCTGCTGCTAGACATACCGTAATATAGCATAATATAGCATACTGTAACATAGTGTTAGTGTTAATAGTGTAAATAGAGTAAGTAAGTTAGTAAGTAAGTTAGTGACAAGTTAGGATAGCGATAAGTGAGTCACAACATACAGTTAGGGACTTAGGGACCTAGCATAGCAATGCTTAGGTATAGGTCACTGTCTGAGACAGATCTCTCACTTCACAATATAGCACAACATAGGATTGACCCCAAGGGGATACCATAGCTTTAGAACCCCCTGCTCACCTTAGGATTCCACAGCTGGCAGTTAGCTGTTTTGGCAACTTGTCTTCAGGACGACAAGACGCACATCAGATCCTCTCGCACTGAAGGCCCAGGAGGGCCCCCCCGGACCACGTCGTTCTCCCTGTTTCTCTCAGGGAATCTCTCCTGAGACGCTGTTCCCTTTTTGGGCTAGCCCGCCCCATTTGGGGCCTCGAGTCCCGTGTCTTCGACCAGACTCCGGCGCTGCACATCCCTACCAGAAGGGCAGACAGCCCTGCCCCCAAGGACCTCCGTCTCTGCTCCAATTTCCGGAGTGACTCTCCCGAAGGTGCTCCTAGCTGCAGGCTGCAGCACCCGTCGCTCCCGGCCCAGAGGGACGCCAACACGGAAGAAGGACTGCCCACTTCGTCCTGCAATACCCCCCTCTCACCACCGTGCTCAGGAGCACCTCAGCACCTGAACAATTACAGTGCAGGGCTCCGCACTGCCAGAACAGTCCTCGAGCAGCAGCAGCATTTCCCACAACATCCCCACCAGGAACCCCACCACAGGCCCGGCGCCGCCCCCCCAACCAGGTGAGCGGTGCCATACAGAACACAGTGGGGGTGGTGGGTGGAAACTATTAACATAACATCACCATCTCTCTAGTAGATCTCTAATAGATCATCATCTAATCAAGCCCCTCTGTCTTTCAGACCTCCCTGACCCAACCGAAGAGGGGAAGCCCTAGAGAACCTGACGCCCCCAGTGCCTCTTCACCCTCACCCTCAACATCTGGCGGCGCCGGCCTCCTGGGACAGGAGACGTATCTCGTGCCAGGTGGCCGTCCCCGTCCCCAGCTTCGCTCCCAGCACAGCCCTCTACAGCACCCTCACGTCAGGTAAGAGTCTGGTGACGTTCTGGCATTCGAGTATTGTGACAGATTGCCAAAACCCCACACCAGGACTCTGCTGGGAATGGAGGACATACTCGAGAGGTTAGCCAACCGGTTAGAGAGTATTGAATTAGAACTGAGGGAGTCTAGGAAGGACTTTGGGAACATGCAGACAAGGTTGACAGCCCTTGAAGGGTCAGAGTCTATGGACCTAGAGGAGGGCCATCACCCCGAGGCGGAACCAGTGATGCCGCGATTACCCCATGTAGGGATTCCTAACCGACGCCCCGTGGGCTCTCAGATTAAGGAATTGAAGTTATCATCACCAGATAAATTTACGGGTGACCCCCAGCAGTGTAGACACTTTTTGGTGCAGTGTTCCCTGCATTACCTAGCGAAACCGTTACAGTTCACCACAGACCGGGCCAAAGTATTATTTGTAATATCTAACCTAGCGGGGGACGCGCAAAACTGGGCAAGTCCCTTAGTAGAAACCCTAAGCCCATGGTTGGACGATTATGAGATTTTTACCACTGAATTTAAAAGGGTATTTGACAGACCGTTCACCGCTCATTCAAAGAGCGTGGAGTTTCTGAATCTTAGACAGGGTACCAAGGACATCACTACTTACCTAAATAAATTCCAACAATTAGCTACAGAATTAAATTGGGCAGAATCAACACAGTATTCCATCTTCTTACAAGGACTAAGGGAGGATTTCAAGGATGCCCTACATAGTGTCTACCCGATGCCCCAGACCCTCAGCGAACTGATTGATCTGTCCCTTCAGATTGATCTTCGCCTCCGAGAACGTCGTATCAATCTGCAGCGGGTGGTTCCCTCCCGGAGAGGGGCTCTATCTCAGGGTTCCCTTTACACAGTTAGGCCGACTGGGACGCGCCAAGCTGAGTCCGTTGAGTCAAATAAAGCCTCACCCAGTTCATCGGGAAAGTCGGTACGACGGCCTCCTCTCACTGAACTGGAGAAGGAGAGGCGTAGGAAGGAAGGTTTATGCCTTTATTGTGGTCAAATGGGACATTTGGTGCGGGATTGTAAACTTTTAAAAAGAAACACCGTTCCCCAAACTGAAACCCTGTCCTGTGTGAGAGAAACTTTGGAACCTTTCACGCTTGGTGACTCGGAAAACTCTCAGGCCCAACAGGATTAGGGGATTCTGGTTTGGGCATTCAATTAACCTCCCCTAGAAATTATTTTGAATACTTGCCAACAATCAATCACCTCCAACATGACCTCAAGTTTATTGTCCTCCCCGTAGAATTCCCCGGAGTTGCAAAGGGGCAAACCTTTCCACTATTGCTCGACTGTGGTGCCCCGGGCTTATACATTGATCAAAATTTTGCGGAACAATATAAGTTCCCTCTGGAAAACAAACTTAAACCCGATCTTCTTAGGTCCATCGACGGGTCAACTTTAGTCTCAGGCCCAGTGGTTCAGAAGACCCCAAAACTCCAAATGAAGATACAGAATCACTATGAAGATGTGGAGTTGGATGTTATCGCTTCCCCACACCACCCTCTTGTGGTGGGTATGAAGTGGTTAGAACTCCACAATCCTTTGATCGACTGGCGGGACAAGAAACTATTCTTCAGCTTAGATTCCTGTCGACAGTGCATTCAATTCCCCGGAGAAGGTTCAGTTGTCAAAGTAGCTTCCACAGTATGCCCTTCTCTTCCAACCCCTTATCAGGACTTCGAAGATGTATTCTCTCCTAAGGAAGCTGAACGACTTCCCCCGCACCGACCATACGATTGCCCGATCGACTTAGTCCCCGGAGCGCCCATACCCCATGGGAAAATTTATTCCTTGTCACCTAAGGAATCTGAGGAATTAGAAAAATATATTACAGAGAACCTCAAAAAAGGGTTCATTAGGCCTTCCAAGTCACCAGCGGGTGCCCCGATCTTCTTTGTACCAAAGAAGACGGGGGACCTCCGCCCATGTATTGATTATGGTGAACTCAATGACATTACCATTAAGAATAGGTATCCCTTACCCCTAATTCCGGATCTTCTGGATTACGTGAAGGGAGCCGTCTGGTTTACTAAGTTAGATTTGAGGGGGGCCTATAACTTGATACGGATCCGAGAAGGGGACGAATGGAAGACGGCCTTCAAGTGTCGCTTTGGCCACTTTGAATACCTTGTTATGCCCTTCGGTCTAACTAACGCCCCCGCCGCCTTCCAGTCGTTCATCACGGACATATTTAAAGACCTGATCGGTAGATCTGTAGCTATCTATCTGGACGACATTTTGATTTACTCTTCCGATTTGACTCAACACGTTAACCATGTAAGGGAGGTCTTACTCCGTCTTAGAAGATTCTCCTTATATGCGAAATTGGAAAAATGTGAATTCCATTCGCAGCGTGTTACTTATTTGGGATATATATTACGACCACACACTGTGGAGATGGACCCAGAGAAAATCACCGCCATCCTCAAATGGCCCCCACCGTCCAGTTTGAAAGAGGTGCAACAGTTCCTGGGTTTCGCCAACTTTTACAGGCGTTTCATTCCTGAGTTCTCCAAGTTAGTTACCCCTATCTCCAGGCTGACTAGGAAGGGAGTGCTCTATCACTGGGAAGACAAACAACAACGGGCCTTTGAGGAACTCAAAAACAGGTTTTGCTCGGCCCCAGTCCTGGCCCAACCTGATCAAACCAAACAATTCGTAGTAGAAGCAGACGCCTCAGATGAGGCAGTCGGTTGTGTCCTGTCTCAACGAGACCCTCGGGGGGTACTTAAACCCGTGGCGTATCATTCTCGCAAACTAACCGAGCCTGAGAAGAATTATACGGTGTTAGAAAAGGAGTTACTAGCGATTCGTGAAGCCTTTCTGAGGTGGAGACATTACCTCGAGGGAGCGAAAGAGAAAATCGAAGTTTGGACAGACCACCGCAACCTCCTTTATCTAAAAAAGGCTCGGTGCCAGGGGGCACGGCACGCTCGATGGGCGTTATTCTTCTCACGATTCAATTTTGAGATCTCCTTCTGTCCCGGTTCTTCGAATCGAAAAGCGGATGCCCTCTCCAGGCTAGGGTTCCCGGGTACCAGGTTAGATTATTCCGAGACCCCAATTTTGCCTAAGGATTCATTCCTAGCCCAGATGGAATTGCAGGGTGGTCTTGCGGAAAAACTAACAGAGTTTGGCTTGTCCCAACAAGGGGAGGAGTTTTTAGAGGCCCAAGGAGAAACTAGAAGGGATAGTCAGGGTCTACTCTGGGTTAAAAACAAACTATACGTCCCCCCAACATTAGTTCAGGAAGTTTTGATACATTGCCACGACTCTGTGTGGGCAGGACATCCAGGCTATAAGGTGACTAGAGAGAAAGTGGAGCGGAGTTTCTGGTGGCCTAATTTGGGTAAGGACATAAGAACGTATGTCCAGAATTGCCCTGTTTGTGCTCAATCTAAGCCCAGCCACTCGAAGCCTTATGGTCTGCTTAATCCTATAGGTATCCCCACTCAGCCCTGGGAGAAGATTAGTATGGACTTTGTCACAGGGCTACCCCCCAGCTCTGGGAACACCATAGTGTGGGTAGTAATAGATTATTTTACCAAACTCGCACATTTTGTCCCCCTCCGGAAACTCCCTTCAGCCAGTAGTTTAGTGGATTTGTTCTTAAAACATGTAGTACGCCTCCATGGTCTGCCCCGAGAGATTGTTTCTGATAGAGGACCACAATTTGTGGCCCATTTCTGGAAGGAAGTCTTGGCAAGTTGGGGAGTTACTTTAAAATTGTCGTCTGCGTATCACCCCCAGACTGATGGCCAAACGGAAAGGCTGAACCAAACGTTGGAACAATACCTCCGCTGTTATGTCAACAACTCTGGACGAAACTGGAGTGGGTTGTTACCCACGGCCGAGTTCGCTTACAATAATAACCACCATGAAAGTATCAGTATGACGCCCTTCCAGGCCACCTACGGGTTTAACCCTAGAAACATCCCTTCCCTCCCGGATGCTGGCGGCGGCCTAGTTTCCCCTGGGGAAAACTTTGAAAAAGTCTCGCAAGCTTTACACAATAGCCAACGGCGATATACATTATACGCCAATAGATCCCGAAGAACACCACCGGAGTTTAAGGTTGGGGATTGGGTTTGGCTCAGTTCAAAAAACATACGAGCAGCTGGGATGCACCCGAAATTAAAACCTAAATTCTTCGGGCCGTTCCAAATAATAGAAAGGTATTCCGCACTATCTTTCAAATTAAAACTCCCACGAGCGTGGAAGGTACACCCGACCTTCCACGTATCCCTCCTAAAGCCAGCTAGATACCCTACTAGGACCAGAATCCCAACCTCAGTAGATCAATGACACTGCAAAGAAAATAAAGGAAACCTTTATTAGGGGACCAAAAGGAGGGGAAAGTGTAACATCGCTGCTAGACATACCGTAATATAGCATACTGTAACGTAGTGTCAGTGTAAATAGTTAGTGTAAATACTGGAAAGCTGTAAGTAGAGATAGGTCATAGGTTAGTGATAAGTTAGTTAGCGGTAAGTTAGTCACAACATACCATACGGTTAGGGACATAGCATAGCAATTAGGCTTAGGTATAGGTCACTGTCTGAGACAAGCACATCACAACATAGTACATTATAGGATTGACCCCAAGGGGATACCATAGCTTTAGAACCCCTGCTCACCTTAGGATTCCACAGCTGGCAGTTAGCTGTTTTGGCAACTTGTCTCCAGGGCGGCAAGACGCACATCAGAACCTCTCCCACCACAGGCCCAGGAGGGCCTCCTTCTGTACCACGTCGCTCCCTCTGATTACCTCAGGGAAATCACCTGAGGTCGCTGTTCCCTTTTTGGGCTAGCCCGCCCCGTTTGGGGCCTCGAGTCACCTACCTCCGACCAGGCTCCGGCGCTGTTCGCGCCGCCCGGTAGGGCCACCTGCCCTGCCTCCCTTCGGACCTCAGCCTCTTGCTAGCTGCAGGCTGCACCAGCCACCGCTCTCGGCTCTCCACAGCTGTCGCTCTCGGCCCACAGGACTGCCGGCACTGAAGAAGGACTGCCTGTCCCACTGTCCCCCTGTACTTCCCACTCTCGCCACCGTGCTCAGGAGCGCCTCGGCACTTGAGCCTTCACAGAGCAGGGGCACGCACAGCCAGAGGGATCCACAGAGAGCAACAGCATCCTGCACAGTAACCCCATCAGGAACCACAGGCCCGGCGCCGCCCCCCGACCAGGTGAGCGGCGCAACACAGGACTCAGGGAGGGTAGCGGCTGGATACCATTGAAAGCTTGAAAGCACCACCCCACAAGTGGAACTCCCTAGCAGGAATTAATTAGGTTCCCCTCTGTCTTTCAGATCAACCACCCTGACCCTGACCTCAACTGAAGAGGGGAAAACATAGAGAAGCCATAGGAGAGGCCATAGGGAAGCCACAGGAGCCACAGAAGAAGCCATAGAAACCCTAACAACCACCCAACCGTCTCTCTTCCTCAACACCTGGCGGCGCCGGCCTCCTGGGACAGGAGGCGTGTCCCGTGCCAGGTGGTCGTCCCCGTCCTCAGCTTCGGTCCCAGCACAGCCCTCCGCTGCGTCCATCCCTCAGGTAAGAGACTGGTGTTTCTCTGGCATTTGATCACTGTGACAGATTGCCAAAACCCACACCAGGACTCTGCTGGGAATGGAGGACATACTCGAGAGATTAGCCAACCGGTTAGAGAGTATTGAATTAGAACTGAGGGAGTCTAGGAAGGACTTTGGGAATATACAGACAAGGTTGACAGCCCTTGAAGGGTCTGAGTCTATGGACCTAGAGGAGGGTCATCACCCAGAGGCGGAACCAGTGATGCCGCGATTACCCCATGTGGGGCTTCCTAACCGACGCCCCGTGGGCTCTCAGATTAAGGAATTGAAGTTATCATCACCAGATAAATTTACGGGTGACCCCCAGCAGTGTAGACACTTTTTGGTGCAGTGTTCCCTGCATTACCTAGCGAAACCGTTACAGTTCACCACAGACCGGGCCAAAGTATTATTTGTAATATCTAACCTAGCGGGGGACGCGCAAAACTGGGCAAGTCCCTTAGTAGAAACCCTAAGCCCATGGTTGGACGATTATGAGATTTTTACCACTGAATTTAAAAGGGTATTTGACAGACCGTTCACCGCTCATTCAAAGAGCGTGGAGTTTCTGAATCTTAGACAGGGTACCAAGGACATCACTACTTACCTAAATAAATTCCAACAATTAGCTACAGAATTAAATTGGGCAGAATCAACACAGTATTCCATCTTCTTACAAGGACTAAGGGAGGATTTCAAGGATGCCCTACATAGTGTCTACCCGATGCCCCAGACCCTCAGCGAACTGATTGATCTGTCCCTTCAGATTGATCTTCGCCTCCGAGAACGTCGTATCAATCTGCAGCGGGTGGTTCCCTCCCGGAGAGGGGCTCTATCTCAGGGTTCCCTTTACACAGTTAGGCCGACTGGGACGCGCCAAGCTGAGTCCGTTGAGTCAAATAAAGCCTCACCCAGTTCATCGGGAAAGTCGGTACGACGGCCTCCTCTCACTGAACTGGAGAAGGAGAGGCGTAGGAAGGAAGGTTTATGCCTTTATTGTGGTCAAATGGGACATTTGGTGCGGGATTGTAAACTTTTAAAAAGAAACACCGTTCCCCAAACTGAAACCCTGTCCTGTGTGAGAGAAACTTTGGAACCTTTCACGCTTGGTGACTCGGAAAACTCTCAGGCCCAACAGGATTAGGGGATTCTGGTTTGGGCATTCAATTAACCTCCCCTAGAAATTATTTTGAATACTTGCCAACAATCAATCACCTCCAACATGACCTCAAGTTTATTGTCCTCCCCGTAGAATTCCCCGGAGTTGCAAAGGGGCAAACCTTTCCACTATTGCTCGACTGTGGTGCCCCGGGCTTATACATTGATCAAAATTTTGCGGAACAATATAAGTTCCCTCTGGAAAACAAACTTAAACCCGATCTTCTTAGGTCCATCGACGGGTCAACTTTAGTCTCAGGCCCAGTGGTTCAGAAGACCCCAAAACTCCAAATGAAGATACAGAATCACTATGAAGATGTGGAGTTGGATGTTATCGCTTCCCCACACCACCCTCTTGTGGTGGGTATGAAGTGGTTAGAACTCCACAATCCTTTGATCGACTGGCGGGACAAGAAACTATTCTTCAGCTTAGATTCCTGTCGACAGTGCATTCAATTCCCCGGAGAAGGTTCAGTTGTCAAAGTAGCTTCCACAGTATGCCCTTCTCTTCCAACCCCTTATCAGGACTTCGAAGATGTATTCTCTCCTAAGGAAGCTGAACGACTTCCCCCGCACCGACCATACGATTGCCCGATCGACTTAGTCCCCGGAGCGCCCATACCCCATGGGAAAATTTATTCCTTGTCACCTAAGGAATCTGAGGAATTAGAAAAATATATTACAGAGAACCTCAAAAAAGGGTTCATTAGGCCTTCCAAGTCACCAGCGGGTGCCCCGATCTTCTTTGTACCAAAGAAGACGGGGGACCTCCGCCCATGTATTGATTATGGTGAACTCAATGACATTACCATTAAGAATAGGTATCCCTTACCCCTAATTCCGGATCTTCTGGATTACGTGAAGGGAGCCGTCTGGTTTACTAAGTTAGATTTGAGGGGGGCCTATAACTTGATAAGGATCAGAGAAGGGGACGAATGGAAGACGGCCTTCAAGTGTCGCTTTGGCCACTTTGAATATCTTGTAATGCCCTTTGGTCTAACTAATGCCCCCGCCGCCTTCCAGTCATTCATCACGGACATTTTCAAGGACCTAATCGGTAGAACGGTGGCCATCTATCTGGACGATATTTTGATTTACTCTTCCGACTTAACAGAACACATTAGCCACGTAAGAGAGGTCCTGTTCCGTCTACGAAAATTTTCGTTATATGCGAAACTAGAAAAATGTGAATTTCATTCACAGAGGGTTACATACTTGGGATATATTTTACGACCCCATACCGTGGAGATGGATCCGGAGAAGATCACGGCCATCCTCAAATGGCCCTCGCCGTACAGTTTGAAGGAGGTGCAACAGTTCCTAGGTTTTGCTAACTTTTACAGACATTTTATTCTGGAGTTCTCCAAACTGGTTACCCCTATCTTCCGGCTAACCAGGAAGGGGATACCTTTTCACTGGGAAGAAAAACAACAACGAGCCTTTGAGGAGCTCAAGGGTAGATTCTGCTCGGCTCCAGTCCTCGCTCAACCGGACCAAACCCGACAGTTTGTGGTGGAGGCAGACGCCTCGGATGAAGCAGTCGGTTGTGTCCTGTCTCAACGGGACCCTCTAGGAGCCCTTAAGCCCGTGGCATACCATTCCCGAAAACTGACTGATCCAGAGAAAAACTATACGGTTTTAGAAAAGGAACTACTGGCGATTCGCAAAGCGTTTCTGAGATGGCGACATTACCTTGAGGGGGCTAAGGAGAGGATCGAAGTTTGGACGGACCATCGGAATCTCCTTTACCTGAAAAAAGCCGGGTGTCAGGGAGCCCGACACGCTAGATGGGCATTGTTCTTCTCGCGATTCAATTTTGAGATCTCCTACTGCCCGGGTTCTTCGAATCGAAAAGCAGATGCCCTCTCCAGACTGGGATTCCCAGGTACCAGGTTAGATTATTCCGAAACCCCAATATTGCCCGAGAGTTCATTCCTGGCCCAGCTTGAACTGCAGGATGGAGGTCTAGTAGAAAAGCTAGCGGAGTTTGGGATGTCTCAGCTTGGGGATGAGGCCCTCAACTCCCAAAAGGACTCTAGGAGAGATAGCGAAGGATTTATTTGGACTAAGGACAGACTATACGTCCCTCCAGAGTTATTTCACGATGTCTTGGTGTACTGTCACGACTCCGTTTGGGCAGGACATCCAGGCTATAAAGTGACTAGGGAGAAAGTAGAGAGGAATTTTTGGTGGCCTAGTTTGGGTACGGACATAAGAACGTATTTACAGGATTGCCCCGTTTGTGCTCAATCTAAACCCAGCCGTTCAAAACCTTATGGCTTACTAAATCCCATAGATATACCTAATCAACCCTGGGAGAGAATAAGTATGGATTTTGTTACAGGCCTACCCCCTAGCTCTGGTAATACGGTAGTGTGGGTAATAATAGATTATTTCACCAAACTTGCGCACTTTGTCCCTCTCAGAAGCTTACCTTCAGCCATTCGCTTGGTAGATTTGTTTGTAAAACATGTGGTACGTCTCCATGGTCTGCCTCGGGAAATCATTTCAGATAGGGGACCGCAGTTCGTGGCCCATTTCTGGCGGG
>JASCRB010022306.1:0-10550 GCA_030264475.1 Desmognathus conanti | reverse complement strand
AAATCAAAGGCCTAATGCGTCTAAGCAGTGAAAGATAATAATGACAGTTTTTGCAAACATAATTCACCTGGGCCTCCATCCCCAAGGAAGCTTCAATGTATATCCCAAGAGTCTTAACTTTATCCATAACATTAATTATGCAATCATCAATGGTAAAGGTAGAGTAACGAGGATCAAGCCTACTACGTTTGAGCTTTGAACCAAAGATCAAGATCTCGGTTTTTGCACCATTCAGACACATCCAGTGGCTTGACATCCATTCATAGATGATATTATATGCATGGCTTACCTACGCTGTGTCCCTTACATAGTCACCACTTAACTCCAAGAGGACCTGTGTGTCATCAGCATAGTTTGTAAATGCAATCCCCTTGGAGTCCAAGATGTTACAAAGTGGTGACAAGTAGACGTTAAACAATGCCGGCGAGAGGCAAGAACTCTGCAGTACTCCATAGACCAATTCCTCAAACCCTGATGAGGCCTCACCCCAGCAGATTCTAGAAAGCCGGTTAGATAGAAAAGAGTTAATCCATTCCAGAGATCTACTTGAGCACCCCACTGTAGTACTCAAATATTCAAGTAGCAGCCCGTGATCAAGAAGATCAAAGGCCGTGGAGAGGTCCAAAAGCATCAGAAGCCCAGCACCTCCATGATCCATTATATTCCACATAGCTGACTGAAGATCGATCAAAGCACTCTCTGTACCATGCAGAAGGCGAAAACCAGATTGTTTTCTGTGTAATACATGGTTAGCCTCCAAGTAGGCTTGAAATTGGATACTAGCCACCTTGTCCAGAAATTTCAATAAAAACATCACTTTAGTGATAGGTCTCAAATTGGAGGCATTTGCTGGATCCAGGGCCTCCTTTTTAACTATTGGGGTTACATTAACTCATTTAACGATGCACAGTGGGGAGGTGGGGCTTCTCATTGTTGAAATGGAGAAGGTCCTTCCCCTTCCCCTTCACTAATGGGGAGCCCAGGACTGGCTCTGACACTGTGATTGCAGCATTAGTGCCAGCCTTGGACTTCCCATTAAGGTGCGCACAAATGCAGGAATCTGATTTGAGATCCCTGATATTCTACGGAACTGGTGGGGCTTTATTTCAAAGCTGGCAGTGTCAGCTATGAAATGAGCCTACCCCCACTGCTGGTACAAACACTGGCGGGGAGATCTGAGCATATATATGCCTCTCTCCCTGCCAGTATGGGCAGGCATTTCCGGGTTTCCACTGCCCTGGTCAGCTATTTAACAAGTAGCGGTAAACAGGATGGGGAAGGCTCTTCCTCTTCTATATTGGGTCATGGCAGACCCACTGCTGTTTGGGATCTATGTTATGGATCCCCAAACAGCGGTGACCCCTGTATTCAACCTGCGATTTCCTGCCGTGACGGATTTGTCGCACGGTTTTCACTGTGTGGCAATCCGGCACTTTCCCCAAATTGCTCAGACTGGAGTTTAGAAAAGTAAATCTAAACTCCAGTCTGAGCATCCCTCCTAAAATTCACATGGGGAGTGGTTTTTAAGGCTAATAGTTTACGTCGCAAATGCATACAACGTAAACAATAAGTCTCAGCGACCCCGAACCCAAACAGCAGTGGGTCAAACGACATGTTATGTTGTTGACACAGCCCTCAGCTAGAGAAGGACATGTATTACACATTATGTGCATAAAAAGGATTAAGAAACAAGGTAAGGTGGCTCTAGGTGCCTTCTTTGGGCTGAACCTTGCAGCCCAGGATTTCTTACACATTAGAGAATCTTTTCTTTTTGGAATAAATTAAGAGGAGATTTTTTTAGAGAGCTAGAAGAGTGATGGGGTCTCTGCTCAGCAAATATTTACATAAAAATCACTGGATTTATGTAACACTCTATAGTTTCTACACAAACCCTCTGATATGTTCTATACTTTAGTATCGGAACATGTATTAGTTCTGATTATTCTTGAGACGGTATAACATTAGTTAATAATATTGATTTTCCACATGAACATTACATTTTTAGTCAATCTTTTTCGTATGTTTTCTGAATGCACTACCTTTTATAAATTGATCTGCCCTAGTATCCCCAGTGAGTATTTTATATAGTGTTTCCATAACAGAAACATAGTATGTTGTGTAATCTCCATCTGCGAGTAGCTCAGGTCATTCACATTCAATGTATGTTTTAAATACTGGTGGCTGTGTTGGAGAGTTAGCTAACATTACACCAATGTCTATGACAATTAAGTCATGACTCACTTCTGTGGGTATAGCGTGTATGAATGGTACTCTTGCTAACTTGATTGGAGAGCATGTCGGATATTCACTATGCTCTAGAAGCTCAATCTGATACTCCATTTAGTGCTTTTCTTATTTTTTCACTGCTGGGATTTATTGGTTTCTGCTATTTGACCAGAAAACTTCCTTTTAATGAAACAAAATGCAAGATTTGTCCCTCCATGAAGATATCTGCCCATGCAAAAATATGTGATAAGATCCTTATAAGTATCTTAGCAGAACGTATAAGAAACTAGTGGGAATTCACTAACAACACTAATGGCCTGATTATGAGTGTGGGTGGTAAAAACTGTGATAAAAAATTATCTGACTGTTTTACTGACACTGACAAACTTGGTAAATTATTTACCGAATGGTTATGAGTTAAAAATGTCAGTATCAGTAAAATCGGTGGCAATTACTGATGGTTTTACAAATACTGGAATTTTATGTCAAAACAGTAGGTAGAATTGATGGTAAGTGTGGGATAACAGATTATCTGTCATCCTGCACTTACTGACAGTTTCATACCAGCCAATAGAAAAGTGCCAAATAGGCACTTTCTATGGGGCTGGTGAGAAAAGTTAACTCTGTCCAGATTATCCTGGGCAGTATTAACTCACTCATCAATAGCCCCTTTTATTTTGGGGCCCCATCAGGGAATTGAGAAATTTAACACCAGATACAAAGCTGGTGGTAGTTTTCTCCAGATTACTGAATTTTTTGCTGACTGTTTAAAAAACCTGTAATCCATCTATAATGGAAGTGTCAGTAATTACCGACATTGCCATTACTTACCAACATATTAAACTTGTAATATGCCAGTATGTTGGAAAAAATCAGTAAAACTATCGGTAACTCCATTACCAACAGTTTTGCTGACTTTTGAGGAACTCATAATCAACCCCTACAAACTAAATGTAAGCTTAAATGATAAATACATTTTTACTGAAGTATTATAAACTCTTACAAGTCATAACTGTTTGTAAGATGTTATTTGATCTTATAAGTTCTTAAATCACTTCATAATCTTATAATTAGCTCATTCGAACTTGTGTGAAACTGGGAAAAACACTATGAATGTTATCTTTTCTGACAAACATTTTCTTATTGAAATCTGTCTGTCTGTCTATATGTATGATGTTGTTTGTATTTGTGTCACAGTCAAAAGCTTCGGCATGAATCACATTATAAAACAGTTCAAATAAAAAAATAATAAATAAATAAAATCTTGAAAGAGTTATAAGAAATGAATGAACTATGATGCTGTCTCAGGTAGTGAGAAGGCTGCTATGCAATTTGCATATTGCAAAGGAGCATGGGAGAAAGGGTGTGGAACACACACCTTTAAACCAAATGTGTTTTAAGTTAAATAGCTAAAAATTGTTATATATATTTTTAAACTGGAAGCAATGTTCACTTCTGATTTTCATTTTCTCAAAACTCACCCTAATAAAGTACCAGTTCTAAAATCGAACACATAAAAACTGAATTGGAATGAGCTTTAATGGGTCCCATTCAGACCATGCAAAACATTGCTTTATATAACAGGTGATGGAAAACTGGTGGAAAACTGTCTATATGTTGAATTTTCAGAAATTCTACAGTTTCTGAAATAACAATAAAAATATTTATCTTGTGTAGTTTCCATGGTTATGAAAATGTGATGAGGGCTGCTGTCAAATTGAAGTGACATGACAAGCAGGAGTGAACTTTGACAACTGATCCAGGCTCATTTGCATAACCACCCATAGCACAGTAAACACATATTTTAATCAATTTTTTGCAGAATCTTTTTTATTTCTGAAAAAATGAAAAATACACAATAACAGTTTTCTGCTGATATTCAAATCAAAAACACCAAGGTCGGTTGCTCTGGTCGTGAACCCCTCAACCCGGAAATGGCCCAATATGCAAAAAACAACGAGTACCGGGGCGGGGATAAATCAGTATATTAAGGAGGTCAACCAATTAAACTATTGGGGGAGCCCTCCTAAAATGTGAGATCAAATTTCACTGCAAGTCAAATAATAGAGCAACAGAGAAAAAGCACAAACATACATATACATAAATATGAAAATATTTTATTACAAATTTATACAAACAGTAAAAACAAGAATGAACCATATTGAATAATGAAACAACAAAATTGCATAAAGTGGAATCCCTGAAGTCTAAACTAACTAATAATATCAAGGCGGCAAATGCATATGTTGTAAATGAAACAGAACTGGACACACACACATGCAGAAGAACTCAAATATATGTCGACCACATGTGATACTGTGGTATCCAGGAGCAGAAAGCAGGGTGATATCATTCGATTACAACCCTATGGAAAAAACAATTGTACATTTTAACAACAAGTAATATCTGCCAACAAAAAAACAGACAAATAAAAGGTGCCGACAGTCTGTGTCGGTTCCACAACGGTCTAGAAATGACAACCCGGAACCTGCATCAGGGCAGTGATATTGGCATTTAGCGAGAACAATTTGAACGGAACGGTATTAAATACTCTAGGCAGGATACAATAACCGAAGCATGCACCACCTCTCAATTGGAGCTTGACCTGGATAAAATTATCCTTTAAACCCTTGAAATTTATGTTGAATATGCGGCCCTAGGGACAGGTAGCCAATGAATTCAAGGGGCTGACAGATGCGCCCCTGTCAATGGGGCTCCAAGTGTGAACCAGATTTAAATGAATGGAAAACTGTTGCGAATGGTGATGCAAGATACCGAGCGCAGGGGACACTTTGAGATGGAAGTGTGTGCCTTTATCCAAGACCAGTAGATGGTAGAAACATTCTGATAGACAAACCGTATTTCAGGCGCAATATGGAAATGAATCCACAAAGAAAGGTGGAGGGTCCCACCGGGCAGGACACGCGGACAGGGTGTGCTGACTCAGCCAGTGCGTCCTGCCCGGTGGGACCCTCCGCCTTTCTTTGTGGATTCATTTCCATATTGCATAACTACTCTGTTCCTTCTCTGTAACAATTTTGGAGTCAATAAAGAAGTGTACTTGTTTTCGAAGAATCCTGAGTCGATTGCTTCTGTAGAGCACTTTTGGGTGTTTGTACAAAAGAGCGAGAGATCCCTGGTAATTTAACCCTGAGAGCGGAACCCTGAGAGCCCTGCGCATGCAGGCTAAGGGAGGGAAGTCTCATGGGGTTTGTGCAAAAAGGGCCAATCTGCTACCTCTGGCCCCGCTTTCGTCACAATAGCAGAGTATATTTGAATTGGCAAAGACAAGTACTGTATGGCTTTATGTCATGGAATGAAGATTGGAAACAATGTGATATAGATGTGTTAATAATAACTATGTTTTTTGTGGATACTATATGTTAATTGGTGTTAAAGGGAGGATCCAGACACCCAATACACTAGCATGCATTCATACCCGTATTGTTGCAGGAGCATGCAAGTGCCATGTTTTTTAAGTCTTTATTTGTATTTGTATTTGTTTGTTTATAATGAGCCAAAGCCCACAGGCATCAAAGTCTCTCCTCTCCTTTACCAAGTTGTGCTTTACTGAAATCCAGAAACTTCCTCCTATCAAATCAATCCCACAATCTTCTGCATGCGTCACACTACTGTGACACATCATACGTTCACATTTTACAGATGTTATTTTTTTATGCAACAGGGTCAGGATTTAAACTGGTGTCCCTTGGCTTGAAAGCACTGGGGTCTTACCTATTGCACTATTATCCAACCAATGGTTTGGAATGTTTCTTCAGTTTCTTTATCTTTAGAAAGATTGGAGGTAATGTTAGCATTTAGGGTTTGTTATTAATTCACATGCTGCAGGGAAAAAGTTAAAAAATTAGTCAGTGCGCTGAGAATGTTTTATACAAGGTAAAAAAAGGCATATTCAAAATGTTTTGTTTTGAGATGGAAGCGGAAATCACATTTTTCTTCACTCAGTATGCTAGGTGCATATTACGGCCATGTCGAGGGGCCCACTCTGCAATGGGCCCTTTCTGGCCCTTTCTCAAACAAAGAAAGCTCTGTGCATTGCTTAGGGGATGCCCTAAGCAGTGCCCAGAGGTTACTTTGTCCAAGAAATGGCCAGAAGGGCCCCCCTGAAGAGTGGACCCCTAGTTGGGTGCCCAATCTGCAACAGGGCTCTTGCAGCCCTTTTTGGTACAAAGTAACCACTGGGCACTGCTAATGGGAAGCACCTTAGCAGTGTCCAGCAGTAAATTAAGCAATTTTAGGGTTGCAAGTGCCCTGTTGCAGAGAGGGTCACCCACATGTGGCCCACTTGGCAATGGGGCACTTGCTGAACACTCCTTAGCAGAGTTGATCTTTTTTTTCTTTTTGGGTCAGAAGTGCCTTGTTGCAGAGGTGCCCATTCTGCAGCAAGGCAATTGCAGCCCCAAGAGTGCTGACAAAAGCTATAGGCACTGCTAAGAGGTTTCCACTTAGCAGTGCCCATTGTTTTTTTTTACTTTTGGGGCCAGAATCACTTCACGCATGGATGGTACATTCTGTAATGAGGCACTTTGGGCACTAAAGGATGGGCACTGCTAAGGGGCTTCCCCTTAGAAGGGGCCTGAAGTGCAACAAGGCACTTCTGGTCTCAAAACTGCTGAAAAAAATGATGGGGTACCCATCATTTATTTCAGCAATTTTGGGGCCCCAAAGTGCCTCATTGCAGATTGGGCTAGCTGCAGTGGGCTCATTCTGCAATGAGGCATGTTTTGGGGCCAGCACTTTTTTGGGGTCAGAAGTGCTGAAAAAACTATGGGCACTGCTAAGGGCCTTCCCCATAGCAGTTCCCATTGTTTTTTTTGCACCTTTTGGGGCTAGAAGTGTCCCATTGCAGAGCGAGCCACCAGCAGGTGCCCCATTCTTCAACAAGCCACATCTGGCCCCAGAAGTGCTAAAATAAAAGATGGGCAATGCTAACAGGGGCACCTTAGCAGTGCCCATCATTTTTTTCAGCAGTTTTAGGACCCAAAGTACCTCATTGCAGAATTGGCCTCCCATAGGTGGCCCATTCTGTATGCAATGAGGCACTTATTTGGGCCAGAAT
Organism: Desmognathus conanti; assembly: GCA_030264475.1. Taxonomy (NCBI): domain Eukaryota; kingdom Metazoa; phylum Chordata; class Amphibia; order Caudata; family Plethodontidae; genus Desmognathus; species Desmognathus conanti. Next base: position 3,244 of record JASCRB010022306.1, on the reverse strand, counting down.
TTCTTGGACCCAAAGTGCCTCATTGTAGAGTGGGCTACCCACCCAAAAGTGCTAAAACAAACTATGGGCACTGCTAGGGGGCTTCCCCTTAGCAGTTGCTGTTGCTTTTTTTTTAAACTTTTAGGGCTAGAAGTGTGCTGCTAAGGGGTTTCCCCTTAGCAATGCAGATTGGTTGTTTAGAATTTTTTGGGGCCAGAATTGCCTGTTGCAGAGTGTGTCACCCGTAGGTGGCACATTCTGCATCAAGGCACTTCCGGACCCAACATGCTGAAAAAAACAATCTGCACTGCTAATGGGCTTCCCCTTAAAAGTGACCATTTTTTTTTTTTACTTTTGGGACCAGAAGTGCCCTGTTGCAGAGTGGGCCACCCAGGGTTGGCTTTTCTGCAACAAGGCACTTCAGGCCCCAAAAGTGCTGAATAAAATGATGGACAGTGCTAGTGCCCATCATTTTTTTCAGCACTTTTGGGGCTCGAACTACCTTGTTGCAGAATGGCCACCCAGAGGTGGCCCATTCTGCTATGAGGCAATTTTTGGGACCAGCACTTTTTGGAGACAGAAGTGCTTCATTGCCGAGTGGGCCACCCGGTGAGTGGGCCACCCGGTGTGGTCCATTCTTCAATTAGGCACTTCTGGCCCCAAAAGTGCTGAAAGAAACTCTGGGCACTACTAAGGGGCTTACTCTTAGCAGTTCCTATTGTTTGTTTGTAACTTTTGGAGCTAGAAGGGCTCCATTGGAGAGTAGGCCACTGGTGGGTAGCCCATTCTGCAATGAAGCACTTCAGGCCCATAAAGTGCTGAAAAATGATGGGCAATGCTAAGGGGCTTCCCCTTGCATTACCTTTTTTTTACTTTTTGTGGCAGAAGTGCCTTTTTGTAGCGTGTGCCCAACTTCAACTGTGTTGTCATTATCGGATGACAACACTTTTATGTGTATCACATATGTGCACGTCCATCAACCCAGAAGCTGCACCAGGTTGACAAATGGCTGGAGGAATGAGAAGTCGAGTTGCTGCCACTGGATGTCCTCAGGGAGGCTGGAATAGAGTTAAGTGGAATGTTTTTCTATTTTTTAAGATGTTTGTGCAATGTTTTATAATTATTGTTTTGCATGCATTTTTAAGTTAAAAAGGTTTACTTTAATATGCTTGCTAAAAAAACATTTAAAAATGCCGAACCTCTCTTTAAAACTCAAATAGTAGCTCTTTGTCATTGACATCAGGTATATTATAGTATTCTCTTGGCTGTTTAAATTTTCAGAAAAAAGAAACGTCGAAAACAATAATACATTGACATAGCTTGCATGAGGTATTGTTTGCTGTGTGGAGAGTGGAGAACAGCAAATAATTCCAGCTTTAATGTTAACTAACTTTCATTGTGAATATTGCCAATTTAATTTACTATGCAAGCAAACATAAGAAGGAAAGGCGCTGCAAAGTAAACATTTGGCAAAAGTTTTACATTGCAGAAAATGAGATATTTTAAAAGCTGTAACTTTTCTTGGGGGAACATCCTGCATTCATTGGCAGGTTCTGAGGAACAGATGATGACTCTGTGGCTTCAGCGTTTAACCTGTTAAATGTCATGAATGGCATTGCTGGAGAAGTATACAAAAATGACAGAGTCAAACAATCTAGGCAGCAATACGAACAAAGACATGTATATATGGATCGAAACAACAGGTCTGCCACATAGGCAACAAGGCAGTCAGGGAACTGCGATCCACTGCACTGCACAAGCACACACCAAAAATCGCAGTCCAAGATAGTTGTCAGTCAAGTGTGAAGTTTATTGTGTGCAAAATCAAAAATCATAATTCCATCAACATTGTTGGAGGAGCCCCTTCAATACCGTGTTTATCCATCTGTTTGCCAATATAAATGTATGTATATATGTATTCTCTGGCGACTGTCATCGCCTGAGAGTTAAGTTACAATGTGTTTTAAATTGTAATATGCTCTCTCGGGTAGTGAGGGGATGGGCTGTCAGCATGGAACCCGGCAGCAGTAGCATGGCTGTGCTGTATGCTCTGTGCTGGCATTTTAGCCCCCAGAGGGTGCAGTGCAGGTATTTAGTATGTTTAAACCAAAGGCTATCGTCTCTATCTCCTTTTTATACTACCCAACCCACACACAACCACCTAACACGATGCTGGTACCCCCACTGCATGACTCTGCATGGCTCTGAGCGCATAGGCCTGATGTTTACCTGCCAAGAAAGAAAATGTGTATTGTGTCTTGCTGTTCTCTCTCCCTCTCCCAACAGGTGGCGATGATGAGCAGCCCTGACAGAAGGCAATAGCTGTATTGGGGCTATATAAATACCATGTAACATAACATAATGTAACAAAAATAGGAAATTCCCATAATTCTATTGCTTATAACTTGGAAACCAAATGACAGATTTTCATGAAACTTTCAAGAAAGTTGAGTTCAGTGCATAGAGCACATTCTGGGAAAGTTTCATGTGAAAGTATACAGTAGTACTTATAGATATTTGGCATAGACTCCATGGTTACTTAGAATGGGGATTTGATGGAGGTACTTGAGAAGAGAAAATAAGGTGTGGAAATATGTGAACACAATTCAAATGCATCATGTTTTGAGAATCGATAACCGAGAGTTTCAGAGCCAAGTGCCACTGAGTTGTATCTCAGTGAGCCAATCAGAATTCTGGATTTAGTCCTGAAAACTGCCATCTTGTTTTTTGTAGTGCGATGCCTCGAAGCCTGAGTCACGGTTCATCCAAAATGGACTAAATTATGAAATGTACGAAATAAAGTTTGAGAAACCAAACACAGGGGGAGGCAGGTAGGTTCTACGGATCTGGTGGAGGTACTTGAGAAGAGTAAACGAGGTGTGGAAATATGTAAACAATTGAAATGCATCACATTTCAAGATCCAGAAACCAAGAGTTTCTGAGCAGTTACGAAAACCCTTGTGTGCTTAATTGAGGGTGTCTGTGTGCCACCGGAAACTGACAGGTCAAATGTCAGTTTGTGTATCTTGAATTGTATCATAATTCACAAACTGAGATTTAAAATGTAGTATGCATGATGAATTATGTGAAGACAGTCCTCTGCGTGCGTGTGTGTGTTTCTTTTTTTTTGACAGCTAGGGACCGAATGGACCCCTAGGCTGGGCTGTATGAGTGTGTAGCATAGGGTCTAGGGTGTTCCCTTGGGTGCCCCTAGTAGCTGCAGGGGTCCTGTGTGACCCCTGGCCAGCATGGTAAGGTGGGGAGG
>JASCRB010011212.1:0-10554 GCA_030264475.1 Desmognathus conanti | reverse complement strand
ATATATATATATATATATTCTTACTTCCTGGTTGCTGACTTCTGCTTCCCAAAATCAGCGGACTCGCACTCTCAGGTTAGTTACAAACATTACTTTATTTTAAATTCATTCTCATTTAAAAAATCCCCCCCTCTACAGCGACGCGCGTTTCGCGGGACCCCCCCGCTTCTTCATGGCTGTAAATGTTAAAACCAACATTTCTTTTTTATATACAGTCCATTTGATTGGTAGGTGAGGCTGAGGCAATGTGTTCCTGTTCTTTAATGATTAAACGATCCGCCATCTTTGAATGGGTTATGCCTGTTAAGACTGTCGTTATTTCCATAGGCTATTATATTCATGCAGTCTCTGTCCATTCTTCTTTCTTATTTATAAAATAGCGGTACTCGTGAACTCATGTCAGTATTTGTTATCATTGATATTTGATCACGTTTCAGTTTTTCTTTTTTTAAAACATTAGACTTTTTCGTCATGTTCCTCCACTATTTTGCTGTGTTGCATCTTATTATGCAAACGTGTGTCTACGCATAGGTTACCGCTCTATGCGTTTGTCTTTTATTCTTTGTTAGAATTGTTTTCATAGCAATTTTCTATTTATAACATGATTTCCAATTCTTTTCATTCCTAAGTAAGGCTTGAACAAGCCTTAATGCAGTCTTGTGTATACAGTTATTCCGCCTTCTATAAGTGTAGGCTGCCCATTCATACTCTCTGTCTTTGAATGGCATGAATCGAACTAGTATGTTGGACTGTGTACTGTTCTTTTTATTTTAGCATATATTGTTTTTTGCTTCTCTTTCATTTCTCCTAAATTCTCCTTAATTCTTTTTCATTGATGTTCTATATTTGTATTGTCATCATTCTCATCTTTTCCTTTATTTATTTGATAATGGCCTGTCCAGGATTATTACTTATCATACATTGGCTTTTATATATTTCACTTTAGTTATTCTCTTCATTTGCTTTGCATGCATACATTATTAAAGAGTTGCTTCATTTTTCTTTTTCTTTGTCTTTCATTTAGCATTCATCCAATATGTCCTACTGTAGGTTTCTTCATCTTGCTTCCAAATTCTCATGTTTGTCATGTTTATACTCGTTGGTTAGTATATGTTACAATTTACTCTTTAGGGCATATTTGCCAGAATGTTTCGTTAATAAATATGGCTTGAACGAGCCTTACCATGATCTTATTTTTAATTCATTGTGTCATCTTTACATAAAAAAATGTCCATTCATATTCTTTGTCTTGTATGACATAAATATGACTGATTCTGTAGACTGTATACTGCTCTTCTTATTATTTTATCATACATTGCCTCAAGTTTTCTTTTATTTCTTCTTATACTCTTTCTCCTTTTAGATTAGTTCTCATTCTTCTATAACATTTTTTTCTTATACATTACATTTCAGTTTTCTTTCATTTCTTCTTTGGTTCTCCTTTGTTCTTTTTCATTGTTATTCTATGTTTGTATTATCGTTATTCTCACCTTCTTCTTTATCGTTTTGATATTTTCTTATCCATAATTGTTACTTCTCAAACGTTAATTTTTATATATTTCTCATTTCTGTTGTTCTCTTCATTTGCTTAACATCCATACTTTGTTGGAGAGTTTTTTTATGTTTTTGTCTTGTCTTTCTTTTTTCATTCTATTCAGATATGTCCTCCTCTTGGTTTCTTCTACTTGTAAACATATTCTCATTTTTATCATATTATTCTTTGTTAGTATTTTTTGCATTGCAGTTTACTCTTTTAGACATAATATCCAGTTCATTTCGTTGAAAAATAAGGCTTAAATGAGCCTTACCTTGATCTTGTATATTAAATCTTTTTGCCATTTTTGAGTGGGAACTACCCATTCACATTCTTAGTCTTATGTGGCATAAATCGAACTGATTTTGTAGACTGTATGCTACTCTTCTTATTGTTTTAGCATACATTGCATCACAATTTTCTTTTATTTCTTTTTATATTCTTTCTCCTTATCAAATAGGTCTCGTTCTTCTATGACATTCTCTACAGGTTTATAAAAAGACATAAAGTTCTTGGTCTTTGTTTAACCCTTTTTCCACTGCTCTTAGTTTAATTATCCATTTACATTCTTTTTGCCTTAGATCATTTTCTCTATATTCTTTTCTGATTTGTTGTTCAATCCGCTCAATGGGAAACATTTCTAGATTCAATCTGCTTGCATCATGTTCTTTATTATAGTGTACCGCTAAAGGGTACGTAATGTCATTATTTTTTATGGCTCTTATGTGTTGTCTCATCCTTTCCTTATATTGATTCTTCGTACTCCCCACATAAATTAAGCCACATTGACATACAATGATGTAGATCACATGATCGGTGGTACAAGTGAACTCTTGTTTGAATGTGTACTCTGCTGATCCATTGAATTTAAAAGACAGCCTCTGTTCATTTACAAATGTGCAAGTTATGCATCTCTTGTTGCACTTTACATATCCTCTTATTTGTCCTTCTAATTTTCTTTCTTTGAATTCACTATTGCAAATTACATCTTTGATGTTCCTATTTCTTCTGAAAGAAAATTGCGGTTTTGTTGATAATACCTCTTTCAAATCTTCATCCACTAATAGGACATGCCAATGCTTTTCTATTGTCCTCTTTATTCTCTCTGAGTCTAGAGAGTGTGTTGTCACAAATCTGACATCATCTGTGCGACTTGTTTTTATTTTGTCCGCTAATAGTTCTTCTCTATTCTTGGTCTTAATTTTCTCTGCAGCTTTCTTCAGATTCTTTTCTTTATAGCCTCTTTGTCTAAATCGTTGTAAACTTTCTTCAGCTTGTTCCTGAAATACTACATCGTCCGTGCAGTTTCTCCTTAATCTCACCAATTCCCCATACGGAATATTCTCTATATTGTGTCTTGGATGCATGCTTTCTGCATGCAAAAGCGCATTCCGACTGGTTTCTTTTCTATGGGTTTTGGTACACAGATTCTCTCCTTCAACATATATTTCTATGTCTAGGTATTGTATACTGGTGGGACTCGTTTCCATGGTAAACTGTACATTTAATGCGTTTAAATTCAAATATGCCAAATAAGCATTTAGCTGATCTTCATTCCCATTCCATATTAATAATACATCATCGATGTATCTCCACCATAAAACGATGTGACACGCCCATTCCTCTGCACCCGGCCCCCAGGCATGCTCCCTCTCATACCAACCCATAAATAGGTTGGCATAAGAGGGAGCAAACCTAGTGCCCATGGCCGTACCGCACCGCTGCAGGTTCATTTTTCCGTCAAATACAAAATAGTTGTGTGTAAGCACAAATTCTATTGCTCTCAGAAGAAATTTATTGTGTTCAAACATACTGGCTGATCGCATTTTCAAAAAGTTAGCTGTTGCTTGTATGCCATCTTGATGCCGAATACACGTATACAATCCAACAACATCCAATGTGACTAGTTGATAATCTTTTCTCCATGGGATGTTAGCCAGTTCTCTTATTGCTGTACTGGAATCTTTCAAGTATGAGGCTAAAGTTTGTACCAGTGGTAGCAAAAATACATCTACATATCTAGACAACTGTTCTGTTAAGCAATCACATCCTGATACTATTGGTCTTCCTTTTATATCTTCTCCCTCTTGATGTTTATGTATTTTCGGATTAATGTATATTGCTGATATTTTTGGATGGGATACATACAGTGCCTGATATTCTTCTTCCAATATTAGATCCATCTTCAGTGCCTCTTGCAATAGTTTTTGTAGCTCTAGCTGATATTTCACTGTAGGGTCTTCTGGTAAAAGCTCATATACTGCTTCATCTCTGAGCTGTCTCATTACTTCTTTTTCATATGCTGAAGAATCCAAGATAACCAGCCCTCCGCCCTTGTCAGCTTTCTTTATTACGATCTCCTTATCATTCCTGAGGGTTGTTAACGCTTTCTGTTCTTCTTTTGTGTAATTCCATCTTTTCTTTGTAGGCTGTTTACTTATGTTTGTTATGTCTCTTTGGACCAATTTTGAGAACGTGTCTATTACATTTCCCTTTGCTAGATTAGGGAGGAATTTTGATTGAGGTTTCATTCCACTATCCTCTGCTAGTGTGGTTGGAACTTTCATTTCCTCACAGAGGCCTTCAAAGTTTTTATTTTCATCTTCTTCTTCCAAATTCATCAGTGTTAGTATATTCTCAATGTCTTCCACTGAGTATTCTGATATTTCCTCCAGATTTCTCGGTTTCTTTGCTTTTGGCTCATAAGTAGAAAAGAATTTCTTTAATTTCAATTTCCTTATAAATTTATGCAGATCCACTCTGAGTTGGACTTCATCTATTCTTCTCGACGGTACAAAGGATAGTCCACGTTCTAAAATGTCACTTTCCTCCTTTGTCAATACATGCTCTGACAGATTGAATATTAGAGAGCTTCCTGATGTTACTTTCTTGCTCCCCTCTGAGGCTTCGGTGGGAGTTTTCTTAGATTTTCTTTCTTTTCTCGTTTTTCCCCCCCGCTTGCCTCTCCTTGTTTTCCTTCTCCTTGTGTTTCCTTTTGTTTTATTTTTCCCATGTTTTGTCGTTTGTCTAAAAAACGTTCGGATCTCCTGATCCGTGATATTTCCATGGCGAAATTCATTCGGCCAGATCGTGATTTTCTAGGTTCCCTGTTCAGATCTACTGATTCCACTTCACTTGAATCTGGGCCCTCATCTTGCCAGACCTCTGTGTCTGTCTCGCTCACATCTGAGCCTTTTTCTTCCTGATGGGCATTTTTCTTCAAGCTATTGTCTGCAATTTTTCCATTTGTAGAGATTAGTATGGTACTAGCTGGTGATTCCTCCTCTTTTCTATCAATATCTTCCTCCTCTCCTCTTTCCTTTGCTTCTTTCTGATCTTCTTCATACAGGTGATCGTATTTTTTAGCATATGTATAAATTCTACCCAACTTATAGTCAATCTCGTCTCTCTTGTATTTTGTCTGTTTCTTTTTGCACAGATCTTCCTGAAAAAATGTCATATACTTCTCCAGTTCTTCATAATTTTTCTTAATTACTTCTCCCGCATCCAGACTGTCTATTTCTCTTCTTCGTTCTTCAATCTCTTCTTCATGCTTCTCCATACATCTCTTCACGAACGCGATACGCATTCTGATCATATTCTCTGAGGCGACGGCGAAATTCTCCTGCCATCCCACCAAGAGCTCTTCGTCTACATCATCATCTGTTGGAAATGTCATCAATCTAAGTCCTCTAGGGATTCTTTTGTCTTTAAGGTAACGTTGTAACGTTTCACTCTCCCACCATCTCGATGCTTCTTTTTTGCACACTTTTTCCAACGCCATAAATTTTTCTCTGATCGTCGATTTTTTGCTTTTGTCTTGATTATTTGAAGTCTCACTCTGTTTTTCTTCTTCTTCAGGCAGTTTGAATGTGTCCCGTAGCAGTGCTGCTCTCTTGTCTTTATATGTCGCCATTATAGATTTATAAATGATTGGGTGTTTGTATATTATTGTTATTTCGTTTTCACTGTAGTGCGTGTTGACATAAATATATTATAAATGTTCTATTTGCACTATAATGCGTCAAAATGCTACGTTGATATTCATTTGTCTTCTTGATTTTATTTGCAAGATATTTGCTTTCATTTCATTATCAAGGTTTCTTTCCCCAAATCACTAATCTTGATCTCCGCTCTCCCAGCCTCTTATTCAGAAATAGAAATTTTTCCTTTTTTGTAGCATAATATGCTTGTACTGTAACTTTCCTTATGCAGACGCCTTTGTATGGGGGTACTGGCTTTCCATTTGCCAGTGGTTTTTTAGACTGGCGGGATACTAACCGCCGGGTGTAGGGTGAGTTGCTAGGCGCCCTCCCTCCTGGCCCAGACCAAACGCGCAGGCACCCTCCGGTGGCGTCACGTCTACCCTAGGGAGAAAGGCCGACGCCCGCCCTTCACCCACTCACCGTAGGTTTTCGCCGCTGATCAGTCTATTTCCTGCGCCCCCCGAGCTGCCTCCGCCGTTAGTCTTCTGCACGCCACAGCTCCTCTCTCCTCGTCGGGATACGGCGGAATGGCGCTCTCCGGCTCTGCTGGGCTCTGTGTCACTCAAAAGTTGCCCGGTGCGATCTTCCACAGGGAGCTGCTCGACACAGCTCCTTCCACATATCGTTACTTCCTGGTTGCTGACTCCTGCTTCCCTGAAACAGCGGACTCGCACTCGTAGGTTAGTTACAAAATCTTTAGCTTTATTTGCAGTTCATTTACTTTAAAAATCCCCCCGTTACAGCGACGCGCGTTTCGCGGGACCCTCCCGCTTCTTCATGGCTGTTTTTACATTAAAATCTCCACCTTCTTTTATTTGTGTAGTCCATGTGGTCATTGGTTTCTGCTGGGCTAGCGTTTTAGATGAATGGAAAGCGCTATTGTGGGCGCCATCTTTGAGTGGGTTTTATCAGTCTATTCTCCCACTGATATTTTATAGTGCTTTATTTATCCAATAGTGGGGCCATCTATATCTTCTCCTGATGTTACTTTATAGTGGATTAGCATCCTTGTATGCTTTTAAGCAGATTGCTTTTCGGTTGTGATTTTCTGAATTTTCTTGTTTGATATTCGACGTTGTATTGGTCAAATGCGCTGATGTGAGAGCCGCCTTTAAATGGATTTTTGCTGTTTCTTCTCTCACCGATCCTTCCCATTTTTCAGTCTTTCAATACTTTGGGACCATCTATATCTTTTCTGTGCATTTCTGCGTCGAAGATTTAAAGTCCCAGTTTGTTGTTTTTCATAGTTATTTTTTCGAAAATTTGCCAGCTTTTATTAGTTTTCTCAGTATATACAAATGGCTTTTTCTTTAGACTGGGTGATCTGTAAGTCCCATTCATACAATTTCATTTAGCAACATCTTTTTTCGGATCTATCCTGTCTTTCATTCCCATTGGTCTTTTAAATTCTTTCAATCATACATCCCTTGTAGGGCCCATTCTCTTGTTTCTTGACTCTATTGTGCAGGTCTTTTTTCTCTGTATCAACATTTCGTGAATTGTTTACCTTCCATCTCTCTATAATTCTGGTTGTAACTTCCTTTAATGGTCTGGTGGACCTGTATATCTAGGTATATTCTCTAATGTATTGCTATTTTTCTAAGTATTCGCATAAAATTTCATTTCTTTCCATATGTTCCATGTATTTTTCATGATGATTAATTCCATTCTGCTTTTAATATTTTTCCTATTGGACTTTTTCTTTTTCATTTGTTACACTAACGGCCCCTCTTTGGAATAATTTTCTACTGTTTCGGTTATTAGATATTTTTGTTATGACTTGTGCTCTGTCCTTTTAAATGTCCTTTTGACCTTGATCAACAGTATAGAAATCATGCTTAATATTATGCATTCATTAAGTCCTCTATTTCATTGTTAGGGTGCTTGATGAGGTAATTCATTTTCTTTTCTTTCAATATAATGTTTCTTCAGTCCATTCTTTTTATTTATTTTTTACATCATTTAGTTTAGTATCCCTATTTCTTTGTACTTTTTTCTTATCTTTTGTTACATTAGCCTTAAGTTTCTGGAGTTTTTTATTTGTTTAATTTGTGTTCCACCTCCATTTTATCCTCTGATCCGTTCTTGATGGTATATGTTGCTATATCGTTTTTCGTCTCTTAGTCTTCATTGTTCAGTCCTTTTCTTTTGTCTCTTCTTTTCTGTCCTTTCTTGATGGTAAATCTTGCTTTATTATTTTTCCTCTCTTTGTCATCATTGTTCAGTCCTTTTATTTGATCTCTTCTTTTTAAGTTTCTAAAAAGACATAAAGTTCTTGATCTTTATTCAACCCTTTTTCCACAGCTCTTAACTTTATTATCCACTTACTCTCCTTTTGCCTTAATTCATTTTCTCTATAGTCTTGTCTTATTTGTTGTTCAATTTTCTCAATAGGAAACATTTCCAAGTTCAGTTGTTTTACGTCATGCTCTTTATTGTAATGTACCGCTAGAGGGTACGCAATATCGTTGTTTTTTATGGCTCTTATATGTTGTCTCATACGTTCCTTGTATGGGTTCTTTGTACTTCCCACGTAAATAAGGCCACACTGGCATTCAATAATATAGATGACATGATCAGTGGTACAAGTGAACTCCTGTTTAAATGTGTACTCTGCTGACCCATTGTATTTAAAATTCATTCTTTTGTCATTTACAAACGTGCACGTTATACATCTCTTATTGCACTTTGTATATCCTCTGGTTTCTCCTACCGGTTTTCTTTCTTTGAACTCACTTTTACAAATTTCATCTTTGATATTCCTATTACGTCTGAAAGAGAATTGAGGTCTAGTTGGTAAGACTTCCTTCAGATCCTCATCCACTAATAAGACGTGCCAATGCTTCTCTATTGTCTTCTTTATCCTGTCTGAGTCCAAAGAGTAGGTTGTAACAAATCTAACTTCATCTGTCTGACGCATTTTCACTTTCTCTATCAGTAGTTCGTCTCTGTTTTTATTTTTTATTTTCTCTGAGGCCTTCTGTAGATTCCTCTCTTGGTAGCCTCTTTGCCTGAAGCGTTGTAAGCATTGCTCAGCTTGTTCTTGGTATACTTCATCATCTGTGCAGTTCCTCCTTAGTCTTACTAATTCTCCATAGGGAATGTTGTCTGTATTATGTCTTGGGTGCATACTTTCTGCGTGGAGAAGCGCATTCCTGCTTGTTTCTTTTCTATGGGTTTTCGTATACAACTTCTCTCCTTTGACATATATTTCTATGTCCAAGTACTGTATGCTAGTTTGACTCCTTTCCATAGTAAGCTGAACGTTAAAGGCATTTGAATTTAGATGGCTTAAGTAAGCATTCAACTGGTCTACACTTCCCTTCCATATTAACAGGACATCATCGATGTATCTCCACCATGTAACAATGTGGCACGCCCATTCCTCCGCTCTCGGCCCCCAGGCATGCTCCCTCTCATACCAACCCATGAATAGGTTGGCATAAGAGGGAGCAAACCTGGTGCCCATGGCCGTACCGCATCGCTGCAGGTACATTTTTCCGTTGAATACAAAATAGTTGTGTGTGAGCACAAATTCAATAGCTCTCAAAAGAAATTTGTTGTGTTCAAACATACTGGCTGATCGCATTTTCAAAAAATTAGCTGTTGCTTGTATACCATCTTGATGTCGAATGCACGTATACAAGCCAACAACATCCATTGTAACTAATTGATAATCTTTTCTCCATGGGATGTTAGCCAGTTCCCTTATTGCTGTACTGGAATCCTTCAAGTATGAAGCTAAAGTTTGTACCAGTGGAAGCAAAAAGACATCTACATATCGTGACAGCTGTTCTGTTAAGCAATCACATCCTGATACTATTGGTCTTCCCTTTATGTCTTCTCCCTCTTGATGTTTATGTATTTTCGGATTGATATACATTGCTGATATTTTCGGATGGGATACATACAGTGCCTGATATTCTTCCTCCAGAATTAGATCTGTCTTTAGTGCTTCTTGTAATAGTTTTTGTAGTTCTAGCTGGTATTTCACTGTAGGGTCTTCTGGTAAAAGCTCATATACTGCTTCATCTCTCACCTGTCTCATTACCTCTTTTTCATAAGCTGAAGAGTCCAAGATAACCAGCCCTCCACCCTTGTCAGCTTTCTTTATAACGATCTATATATATATATATTTATGAAACCCCAACCAGAAATGGAGGTTTCCCATTGGTCAGAAAGTGGTCACATGACAGTCATCAATTTCAACTATGCACCAAACAAACGGTGCATAGTTTTCTTATGACGCCATACGCTGCGTCTACGTCATCGCTCCCCACGCCGCCTGACTTTAATTGGACGGCGCGCTCCCCACGCCGCCTAACAAACACGCTACGGTCTGACAGAGACCGCGCGCTCCCACACAGACTGCGCGCTCCCCACGCCGCCTCACACGCCGCCTCGAACTGCAGAGTGACACATACCGCTCGCTCCCCACGCCGCCTCGAACTGCAGAGTGACACATACCGCTCGCTCCCCACACGGACAGTGCGCTCCGGAGCCGGCCGCTTTCACACCAGGCCCATTGGTCTGTCGTCCCTTCCACTGCACACCGTCTCTCCTCAACTTTACACAGGAAGTGAAGAGCACCTCAGGAGCCGGCCCTAAACTCCGCCCACCAGCTTCTACAAAGTAAGACATTAAACACACCCACTACAACAACCCAGGAATCTGTATAACAGATTACTGCAAATGAAAAAAAGATTGCTGCAAATGAAAAACAAACATTATTCTTCATTTAAATAAAACTGAAATTTAATCTTGTAAATATAATAATGATAAATTATACACCACAACTGAAAACTGTATTTAAATATATTTAAAAACTACATTTTTCCTTTTTTTAATATAATTTTTTTTTTCAGACACTACTAATATTTCTAGACCGGAATTCATAAAAAAAAAATAATAATTCAGAAAGGGATTTCATAAATGAAATATGGACTGCAATGGTGTAGTGTATATGGGATATTAAAAACCCCTCGGGAGGGCAATATTCCCTCGAGTAATGATATATCCCTCGGCCTGCGGCCT
>JASCRB010000128.1:0-10620 GCA_030264475.1 Desmognathus conanti | reverse complement strand
TCCCAGTCAAATCTGTAGGGAACTACACTTCCCAGCAGCCTTTAGGCTATTTATTTCTGTCCCAGGCGCGTCCGCGCTGGCGCGTCCAAGCCGGTTTGTGCCGGAGCACTGTGGCCGTATTTAAACCTTCCAACAAGCCTTAGTAAGTGGCTCTCTGTTCTTACCAACCTGATTGCTGTGGTACTCGATCACTTTACAGTGATTCTGTGCTGGCGCTTTGCCGCCTCTGCCTGACGCACTATCGGCTGCGCTGATATAGTGTGACATCTAATTTTGAAATTGCTTTCTTTAAGTTTTTAAGCTCTGTCATTTTAAATTTTCATTGTACTGATGTTGTTCTGATTTTCATTATGTCTGCATTACTTTGGTAGAGGCTGTAAGTGACAGTAGCCAGTCATCTGGTTGCTCTCCGCCCCTCCCAGTCAAATCTGTAGGGAACTACACTTCCCAGCAGCCTTTAGGCTATTTATTTCTGTCCCAGGCGCGTCCGCGCCGGCACGTCCAAGCCGGTTTGTGCCGGTTCGTGTCCGGCCGGGTGCGGCGGTGAGTTAGTTCTTTTGTGCTTTCTAATGCGCCGTCCTCTTTACATATAATTGTGTTTATGCTTTGATTCGTCGTATATGTATTCGCTCACTTATACACATTACCTGAGGTTGTGATGTTTCTCTCTAACAGCTGGGACGAATGCTTAAAAATTTGGGAGGGAATTGATTACTCACCTTATTTGGGGGAATCCACATTGAACTCTTATCATAACACCATGCCGGTTAATGACTTATATGACCCGTCTCCTATAAAAACTGCACTAGCAGATTCTACCACTCCCGACCTCCTACTCGACAACTATCACGTGATTACCTCTACCCCCCAGGTTCCGTTCGAATCTCATCCTAATGGATATCTATCTTCTAAGCCAAATAACTCCTTCACTGTTGCTCAGCCTTGTATCCTAGAGGCCGTTCCACAACATTTTGAATCCCCCGATACTCACAGTGAACTGAATTCTACTCTGCCTAATGTGTCAGCATCCAAGCCTAGGGATGAGATGGGCATATGCATAGTGTTGTTGAACACCCTCTCATTAGTAAAACACGCCACAGAGGTTGCTGACTTCATCCTTGAAGAAGATATAGACATGCTTGCCTTAACTGAGACCTGGCTACATGAGGCTGCCGCGCAGGCCGCTTCCCTGGCTACGCCAGAAGGCTACAAAATTATCAGATCAGATCGCTCCCATACAGTGGGCGGGGGTGTAGCTTTTATTGTCAGAGACTCTCTTGATATTCATTCTGTCTCCTCTGATACCATTACTGGCTGTGAACTTCTAATAATCAAATGTAAAATTGACCATAATACCTCTCTTACCTTCATGCTATTATACCGGCCCCCCTACAAGATGCCATCTTTCGAAGAGCAACTGCTTTCTGCAGTGGGCAGCCTCACCAAATCCTCTACACATATGATGATTTTAGGTGACTTTAACTGTGCAGCTGACAATCTTTCTGACCCCAACCCTAACTCCCTTCTTACATCGCTAAACGCGATGGGCTTTGCACAACTGGTTACTGGATCGACTCACAGGGATGGTAATATACTAGATTGGGTGTTGACCCATAATGTGTGTACCTCAAGTCTTATCATAAAATCCTGTCCATGGTCCGACCATTCGGCCATTTTTGTCCCACTCTCTCTGCCTAGCAAGCCACTAAAGTGCGTGCAAACATCTAGAACCTACAAACTAACTAGAAATTTCCGCAATATCACGACCCAAGCACTCTCTGATGCTGTTAGGCCTGTTTTAGCGGATGCTTCTCTGGCCAATGATGCCTCCTTACTGGTAAAGGCTTACATTGACATCCTAGACAAGGTTGTCAATTCCCTTGCCCCGCAAAAAAATAAATTAGTTAAACCAGGGCTCGTTACACATTCCTGGTTTAACGATAAAGTGATTCTCGCACGGCAAGAGAAACGGATGGCAGAGCGCCAATGGCGCCGAGACCCCTCTGAAACTAATAAGGACAGCTACCGACAGGCGGCAAAACACTATAAACAAGCGATTCTTTGTGCAAAAAAAACGTTGTATGATAATAGAGTTACCAATGCATCCTCTGGCTCTCGTGAACTATTTACCATCTTAAAGGAATTGGAGGGCAAGAAGGCTGCCAAAACTACTGAGCCTAAAGATAATGACTGGTGTGATGCGATTCTGCAAGCCCTCATGAAGAAAGTTACTCAGCATCACGAGGCCATTAGAGTACGGCAAAGCCTTATGTCTGATGAACAACTCTCTGCCAATCGCTCCTCCAAACATGCTGAGACTTCCCTTACACCTTTCTCATTAAAACCTGTAACAGAGGAAGAGGTGATTTTAACCGTTAATAAGTTGAAAGCCACCTCTTGCAAAGGTGACCTTTGTCCTTCTAGTGTTATCAAGGAATTTATACACACTCTTGCTCCCCTGATAACAAAAATTATCAACGCCTCATTCTCAAAAGCCCATGTTCCTGATATGCTGAAACATGCCTGGATAACCCCTCTGCTAAAAAAAGAGGGTTTGGATCCGTCGGTCGCAAACAACTATAGACCGATCACTAACGTGATGTTTCTATTGAAGATACTAGATGCCATCGCGTATAAGCAAATACAAGCTTTTGTAGAAGAGAATAATCTGTTGGGATGCCGTCAGTCAGGCTTTCGTGCCAAACATGGCACGGAGTCTGCCCTGCTGGACCTCAAGGCCAATATTGTGGATATCATTGATACTGGTAAACCTGTGCTACTAATGCTGTTGGACCTATCCGCAGCTTTTGATCTTGTTAATCATGATACACTGCTGGATAGATTATCCTCAGTTGCTCAACTATCCAATAACACTTGCCTATGGATCCGCTCCTTTTTGAGTGATCGCTCTGCCAGGGTCTTTTCTGGTGACTCCATATCTTCACCTGTCACACTCTCTTGCGGCGTCCCACAGGGATCTTGTCTGTCCCCAATGTTGTATAACATCTACACGCGGCCATTATTTTCTATGCTGGACGACCTGGGTGTCTCCTATACCAACTATGCAGACGACACCCAGGTCTACCTGGCCCTGTCCGGAGATCATACACGTGATTCAGCTGCCATCGATCGCATCTTTTCTGTCATCCAGGCTTGGATGGCAGCAAATTTCCTTGCGCTCAACGATGGAAAAACAGAGCTCATGATCCTGGGGACTAGGCAACGCATTAGCAAACTCCATCAAGATTTTCAATACTTCTCCATTAAAGGTCATGCAATCCCAGTCGCACAGAAAGTGAAAACATTGGGTATCTATTTGGACTCTCAGCTTACTATGAAGCAACATGTTTCTCATCTCTCATCCACGTGCTCTTACATCATTAAGCTTCTATGGCAGATTCGACCTTATCTATCTCTGAAGAATCGTGCTGCCATTGCAGGGGCACTGGTCAACTCCAGGCTGGACTATGGCAATGGACTATTTAGTGGTACCTCTGAGGCCAACCTAAATCGGCTACAAGTCCTACAAAACAACGCCGTACGTGCCGTCTTTGGGCTGAAACATTCTGACCATATCTCCTCTGCTAGGAAGAGCATCCACTGGCTACCTGTCAGAGCACGTATCACTCATAAACTGGCTACCTTGACCTTTAAGTGCCGCCAGGGCTTAGCTCCTCCCTACCTAGCGGCACACATCAAAGCTGCCCCGGAGAAAAGACAGCTTCGTTCCAATTCTAAAAACTTGCTGGTAAAACCTCGTTACAAGCTGGAACGCTTCGGTGGCACAGCTTTCAGAGTTCGAGCTCCCACTGAGTGGAACCTTTTGCCTCAATCTATTAGGGAGATAGACTCTCTCCTCGCCTTTAAACGAGCACTTAAAACCTTCCTTTTTATTGACAAAGGTTGAGCTCCCTTTTCTGCTGATTTCCTTTATGCTGACTCGGGCCTGCTTTGGACATTCTTTTGCCTCCCGTTTTTAATACTGCCTGTTGAACTGTGTTGTTTTGTTGAGTCTGTTGGTGCCCTGAGGCCTACGGGCGTGTGACACCTTAAATCATTATATTATTATAAGACTATTGGAGCCAACCATTCTGAACTCTATAGGTTCTATAATGCCCTGTTTACAGAGACTTTCTAGTTCTAGCTTCAAGGCTGGTCTTTTGCGCCAGACAACATTCCTAACCTTATGCATCACAGGAACTGCTCCTCGCTTCAACCTTAGCTTGTGTTGGAAGCCTCTTAATTTTCCTATTGATGCATTACAAACCTCCGGATATTTGGATAATAGAACCTCCGCCAGTGAGTCCTTTACCAAAGACACAGGAGTACCCGTACCCGGTCGCAACACAATACCCAGCTCACCCATGTGCAACCATGACAACAATTCCGCCTCGTTCTGAGCTACATACACTTTCCCTACACAGGATCTGTCTTTATAGGATAATGTTGCTCTAATGTACCCCAAAACATTAATATGACTACCCCCAAACGCACCTGGGGATATATCAGACTGTAGTAAAGGGACTTCCTTAAAATATTCTGTATATACCTTTTCCGCCATGAAAGAATAAGGGGAACCAGAATCCAGCTGGAATAAGAGATTTTTGCCCGCTATATTAATGCGGTCTTTCGGGCACTCCTCCGAGTTAGATACGCTGAACACCCACTTGCCATTAACATAATTGATGTCTGACTTCTGAGATGAATGTTCCACCTCCTCCTCAGTATTGGCTATGTTTGACACTGCCTGATCTGGCTTCTGTCTGCTATACCTCTTACACATCTTGCCAATATGTCCCTTAACTCCACAACTTGTACAGACTTGAGATCTTGCAGGACAGCCAGCATAAAAGGAATAGTGACCACTGTTCCCGCAGTTATAACAAGTCACCCCTGGTCTTAACCCATTGCTAGATTTCTGTTTTGTTGCTTGTCCTGTCCTCTTATCCTGAATGTTAACTAGATTAACCAGTTTATCTCCACATACTTTCACCCCTTCAGAAGCTTGCTCTGCCGAGGTCGCTATGGCTGTTGCTTTTTTGAGAGTTAAACTCTTGCAAGCTAGAAACTTCTCCTGGACTTTAACATCCGCTATATGGACTACTAGATGGTCGCGTATCCTCTCTTCTAGTGAAGCTCCATATTCACATGACGCTCCCAGCTCCCTCATAGCCGCTATGAACGTCATCACACTCTCCCCTGGTCTCCTTTGACGTATATTAAACTTATGCCTTTCTACAATGACATTCTTTTCCTGTAGAAAATATGTCTCTAATCGCTTCAATGTTGCATCATATTCATTTAACCTTCCACCCCCCTCCTGTTCCTCATGTGGCGGGAGGAATTTGAATACTCTTTGAGCCTCAGTGCCCAAGCAGCACTTTAAAATATTCAATTTCCTCTGGATATCATAGTTCCTGCCCCCCGATGCATCTAGAAAGCTATGGAACATTTCCAGCCATTGGTCCCACTGTACTGATGGAGGACCCGGTGTGTCTAGGAAGGGTGGCGGAGCAGGGACATTATAAGAAGCCATTGATTACCCCAACAGTAGGATTCAGGATTCAAAACTAAGAGACACAGAGCAGGAGGTTACAACTGCATGTGCAACAAATACAAAGACATGTATGACCTCACAGCATGCCAATTTTCAAGCCAATATACAGTCTGGTAAAACTAATTCAGGCTGTGCCCGACCACTGTCCAGATGTGGCTGCACCCGGCGCAGGCTGGACTCAGCCGCATTCAGCTCTGCTTGGATAAGTGTGGGCTACACCCGACCTCAACCCGAGGCTGTGTCCGGCCCTTATCCCGGCACTGGGCTGCACCCGACCCCCAAGCCGAGGGTGCCCGGCCCCTCAGTTCTCGTTCTAGTAGCGGGCTGCACCCGACCTCGACTCAAGGCTGTGCCCGGCCCCTTCCAGTAGCGGGCTGCACCCGACCTCGGCCCGAGGCTGTGCCCGGCCCCTCGCCCCTCTGTTTACCTTTAGTGAGCGCGGTGACGTCAGTGCCTCTTGGGAGGAAGAAACCGCCAACTCAGGTACGTCCACTGCTCCACCCCCGTGGACAGCTGTGCTTGGGCCGCGGCATAGCTCCTCCTCTCCGCCAGGAATCGACAGCAGTCGCGCCGCCCCCTCCAGGGGTGTTGACGGAAAGAGACGTGGGCTTCAGTCTCTCCCCTCGACGGCCGTTCTCAGGCTGCGGCGCGGCTCCACCCTCTCCAGCAAGGATCGAGGGCTGTGCCTTGCCGTGCGGGGCTCCACCCTCTTTGCTGAGGAGCGACCGGAGCAGCAGTACCACCCCCTCCAGAGGTGTCGAGGGAAGCGGGTAATATTTCGAGCTGTAGAGATCAAACGGGTGCGGCCTGGAGGCTCCTGGCTCCGAACAAGGTAAGACCGAGGTGAGTGCGTGGGTCAGGTGAAGTTGTGTCGCTCGTCGCCAATGTTGAAATGATGAGAGACACGTCCTTGCAGAAGAGAAGGCTTTATTTAAGCACAGAGTAGGAGAGACACAAGACACAACTTCAGGAGCCAGGAAGCAACTGCCCACAGTGACAGTTGTACACAGAGCTCTCAGACTCTAGAACTGAGAACCATTGGCACCTGCCAATGGGAGACATAGAAAAGGGACCAGGAATACAGGAGAGAATATAACACACCTCCTCTCTTCAAGGAAAGAGAGACAAAAGGCAGTAGGACCTATGAAGAAATAACGAGAGGACTACCAGGAAAACAAAAGGGCTACAAGAGGGCCACCCCAACTATAATCTACCCCAACTATAATCTACCCCAACTATAACCTACCCCAACTATAACCTACCCCAACTATAACCTACCCCAACTATAACCACCCCCTCCCTTCATGGAGCAAATCAAATATTTACAACATAATCATCCTGCCAGCAAGGCCTGAGACAGGATCGAGAGGAACGCCTGGGGAACATACCTTTGGACTGCCCCGGAGAAGGACCCAAATCAGAGGAAACTGGCGGTGTGGGAGAGACACAATCCGGGACATGCACTAGCATACTTTTATTCCAGCAAGAACCCCCTTCCAGCCAGACGGAATGTTGAGACAGCTTCGATATCTTCTGAGGATCTGAGTATTTTGAAACCCCCTTTTGAACTAATCTAGGCTTGCGAACCCTTACCCACTGACCTAGCTTGAAAGCAGGCCCCTTTACCCTATGTGATGTGTTATACCTGGCAACATATGCATCTCGGTACTTGGCCTCCTTGGCGATATCAAAAGATGGCATAACTGGAGACCTAACCCAGGCTGGATTAAGTCTGGATACCGGAAGCCTACCCCTCATAATGGAAAAGGGAGACACCCCCGTGTGAGGATTAGGAGTAGTACGATACGACCAAAGAAGAGAGGACAGTTCCCTCTCCCATGACAACTTAGAGGCTATGGTAAGTTGCAAAGCATCCTTGATTACTCTATTAAATCTCTCAACCATTCCGTTGGTCTGTGGATGATAGACAGCAGAGTGCCTATGTTCTACACCCCACTTGTTGAAAAAAGACTTCATCTCCAGAGAGGTAAATTGAACTCCATTGTCTGAGATCACCACCAAGGGCGCACCCTCCCGCTCAAACAGGGAGTCTAGGAACTTCATTACAGCTAATGTATCAACCTTCTTGAGCATAGTGACCTCAGGCCACCGACTAAACATATCTATAAGAACTATTGCATACCAGGGACCTGACGACAAGGAATTTATTGGGCCTACAATATCCAAACCTAACCATGCCCAGGGTTTCTTAGGCACCGGCAACGGACACAACGGCTGACTCGCAGTAGACTTGTTTTTGTCCGCCAACGCACAGGCAACACAACTACGAACCGCATCATCCACTTCCTTGTCACACCCAGGCCACCAGTACTGCTCTCTGATCTTGCGCTTCATAGCTGTGATACCTGGATGAGCCTCATGGGCCATAGTCAACAACTTGGACCTCAACGAGCGTGGCACCACCAGTTTATCACCTTTCACGAGACATCCATCTACCACCGCCAGAGCATCTCTCAACTTCCATAGAACTTGCAACGCAGGTGAAGGTAAAGCCCTCTCCCTAGGCCAGCCTGACGACAGTGCTCCCATAGCATACGACAGATCCTCATCCAACGCTAGGGCCTCCACCCATGCAGTCTTACTTACAGGTTCAAGAACCTCATCAAAAACTGCCGCACAACTAAACTCTTCTGACGGAGCATGAGCTGGCAGTCGAGATAAACAGTCAGCTGCCACATTTGCCCTACCCGGGACAAACTCTACCACATAGTTGTAATCAAATAGACTAGAAACCCATTTCTCAATCCTAGGCGAGAACCTGCCTGACGCTGCTGTGGAAAATACCGATAATAACGGTTTATGGTCCGTGCGCACCACAAATGGCGCTCCCCAGAGAAATGTCCGAAAATGTTTGACTCCCCAGGTCAACGCCAAAGCCTCTTTCTCTATGACAGAGTACCGTGTCTCTGCATCAGCCATGGACCGTGATCCAAAAGCCACCACCCTCTCCTTTCCCCCTTTCACCTGGGACAAAACAGCTCCGACACCGTATGCACTCGCATCTACCGTCACTATGGAGGACAAGGAGGAGTCAAACATCCCAAGTGGCATAGCAGAGGAAATCTTCTCCTTGAGAGTCTCAAAGGCAGTCCTACACGAATCCGACCAAACATAGCTCACCCTTGCCTTCAAAAGCTCCCTTAATGAATGAGCCACATCCGAAAAATGAGGCACGAATTTGTGATAGTATTCGGCCATCCCAAGGAACGATCTTAGCTGGTCCTTGTCTCTTGGAACAGGCGCCTTGACCAACGCATCCACCAAAGACGGTTTCGGTCTCACTCCCTCCGCCGTTATCAGATGACCTAAATAAGTTACTTCCCGCACCGCCAAATGGCACTTTTCGAGTTTAATAGTAAGGCCATGTTCTCTCAGACGCTGAAAGACTGCTTCCAATCTCTCATCATGTGTGGATCTACTCCCTGCAAAGACTAATATGTCGTCTTGAAAACAACGGACCCCCTGTAACTCGGCTAGTACTTTCTCCATCACCCTCTGAAATACCGATGCCGCCGTTGCCAGACCAAAAGGCATGCGTTTAAATCGAAACGCCCCCTCCGGAGTTATGAAAGATGTTAAATGGCGGGAATCCGGGTGCATCGGTATCTGGTGGTATGCTGACCTTAGATCTATTGTACTAAACCAGGTGGAATCTCCTAATGAAGTCAACAGCTCCGCCACATTAGGCAAGGGATGCCTATCTAACCATATAGATTTGTTTAAGTCGCCGTAGTCAACACACATCCTCAACGAGGAGTCCGGTTTGGTGACTAACACTATCGGAGCCAACCACGCTGAGCTCTCAATTGGTTCTATTATTCCCTGTTTGCATAGGCTCTCTAATTCCTTTTTCAATGCTGGCCTCTTGCGCCAGACCACGTTCCGTACTTTGCACATCACTGGGACTGCCCCTTCTTTTAACCTTAACTTGTGTTGGAATCTCCACATTTTCCCTATTGAGGAATTACACACCTCAGGGAACCTTGATAACAAATCCTCCGCTATTGAGTCTCTAACCATAGACACAGGTGTATCGGTGCCTGGTCTCAGTACCATGCCTAGAGAACCCATGTGATCCCACGATAGAAGTTCAGCACCTTTCTCCGCTACATATACTTTGCCTTCACAAGTCCTATTTCTATATGTTAGTGTAGTCACTATGTATCCCAATAGATTTATTTGGCTGCCGCCAAATGCACCTGGACATATGTCTGATTTCAGTAATGGAAGTTCCTTGAAGTTCTGTCTGTACATCATCTCCCCCATGAACGTGAATGGTGATCCTGAATCCAGCTGAACTAGAACCCTTTTCCCTGCTATCTCAATGTAATCTCTTGGGCATAACTTGGTATCCACTACACTGAATACCCACTTCCCATCTACATAATTGATTTCTTTGGTCATTTCCGTTGATATATCTACTTCTGAGTTCCCCACAACACTGGAAACTGTTTTCTGTTTTAATCTCTTCCTACACTGCTTTGTCATGTGTCCCTTGGCCCCACAAAATGCACAGGTCTGTGATCTGGCTGGACACCCTGCATAGTACGAGTAATGACCTGAGTTTCCACAATTAAAACAGGTGATTCCTTGTTTTAAACCATTTTCCGTTTTCTGTTTGGCTATCTTTATTTGTCCTGAGACTGCTCCCACTGCGCCCACCACTCTGTCGCTGCATAATTTCACTCCCTCCCGTGTCTGTTCTGCAGACGTGGCTATGGACAATGCCTTCCTTAGAGTTAAATTCTTACAAGCAAGTAATTTTTCTTGAATTTTGGCATCTGCTATGTGAACCACTACATGGTCCCTGATTCTTTCTTCTAATGTCACTCCATAGTCACAGGTGGCACCTAATTCTCTCAACGCTGAAACAAAAGCTAACGCTGTTTCCCCTGGTCTCCTGTGCCTGATATTAAATTTGTGTCTTTCCACAATTACATTTCTCTCTTGCATGAAATACACCTCCAGCCGCTTTAGGGCAGCCTCAAATTCATTCATTCTCCCCCCTCCCTCTTGTTCCTCGGGTAGGGGAAGGAATTTGA
>JASCRB010000127.1:0-15701 GCA_030264475.1 Desmognathus conanti | reverse complement strand
TGGAAAACCCTGCTCAAATTTATTACATTTTAAGCTTTTTTATAAATATAAATCTATTGAAAATTGGTGGCCATAATCGTAAAACTATAATGTTGCTATAAATGCAGCTATTGGTATTCCTGATGTATTATGTGTTGTGTTTTTAAGGTGTTATGTGTTATGTATAGCAAATGTGCTAAAGAAAAGATGGATGTATTTTATATCAGACTATGTGTAAAGAATTATGTGATGTTAATTTTTGAAAACTGTAGGATGAAATGTATTGTATTAATATATATGTTATGTCCTTTATGCATTAATTTGCTAATAAAGTTATTGTTATTCATCAAGGGCTTGTGCTCCACTCTTTTGGCATTGCTTCTGACCTTGTTCTGTTCTGTGGTTTTTGGCCATGGCTGCTCCTTGCTCACCGTCTGTGTGTGCTGCTAGGCATGCTCTGTTTTTCCTGGGTTGGGTCTGCCAGATTTCTGTTAGGCTTGCTCTGTTTTTCCTCCCTGAGTACTTGGGTCTTCTCCATTTGGCCCTGCTCCTGCCTTACATGTTGAAGTGCAGATTTCTTCCATCATTCTCTACTATGTGGACAGCATTTGTTGGCCTGCCCTTCCTGCCACATGGTCTGATTCTGGGCACTGTGGACGGTTAGGTCTGGCCTCTAGGTTGTTGTGCTACCCCAGTACCAGATGGTTCCCGCTTGCCTCTGTGGGCCTGTCCTTGTTTGCTTAACTGTTGTTGTTTATAGCGAAGTGTTTTTCTCCCAGTTTGATATATTCTGTTGTTGCCTGTCTGGGTCCGGTCTATTTAGCCTTTTGATTTGTCCTGTGGGTTCGCCCCTTGCATTGTATTTTTTATGATTGGATTGGTGCTTCAGGTTCTTTCTGGTTAGGTCTGGTATTTAGTTCTCCAGGATCCTTCTTGTTTCCCTTTGGCTGCCTGCCCCTAGTAGTCAGGTGTCACAGTGGATTTTTGCCCTTCTGTGGCAACTGGTGGTTGTTTGCCGATGAGGTGACTCATTGTTGGTTTCTGTATATTACCTGTTCTTCAGGTTCATCTCACAATGGGGCCAACTCAGCATTTCACCCTTCTGTAGTAGCGGTCTGCCACCTCCATTCACCTCTAGCCTGTTATTTTCGGTGCTTTGGTGCATCATCTCAGGTTTCAGGTCATTGTGGTTCCCTCCTCAGTTTTGCTCTTGGTTTGGGCTGCTTCCTATGTCCTGTTTTTTTGGCCTTCTCGAGACCCTTTTAGTTGCTGGGTTGCTTGCTTCCCTGTGTTGGTTCCTCCCCTGGTGTTTTTTTTTTTAGTTGGTGCCACTGTCTGCTTGCTCCTGGACATGGGCCAGATGTGTAGCCTTTTCCCGCAGTTGCAAGTTGCGGGTCCTTGGTGGCCTGGGTTTGGCTCCACTGCTTCTTGTTCATCTGCTGGTCAGCTGTGGCTCTGTTGCTTAGATAAACACATTATTTAAGGACTATGACGAGGAAGTAGAACTAAAGGGTAATGTTTGGATTACTTACTGGTAATCTTCATTACACTGAGTCCAATAGTTCCTCGTCACAGCCCTGCAACCTTCCTTACTTTTGCCTGCCTCACATTTGGTTGCTTTGTATGTACAGGATGTGCTTTGGTCTCTGTGTGCTTTTATGGGGGAGGGGGTGGTGGTTGGGTCTGTCTTAGGATAGGACTGTGATGAGGAAGATATGCACTCAGTAATGAAGATTATCGGCAAGTAATCCAAACATTATTCCTTTCCTTGCTGATCTTCAACCTCTTCTACCAGATGTCTTCAAGGGCTGAGTTCTTGTTTTTTATTTAAAATCTGTTTACCAATTTCCTTCTGGAGTAAAGGTTTTCGCCATGGCACTCAAAGTCAAACCAGACAAATTGTTAAGTTTACCCTCCTCTAATTATTATCCTACCTACCAGACAACAGTTCAAAGCACATCATTTTAAATGCATCAGAATCCTGTGTGAGCTCAGCGGTCGGTCGCATTTATTCAACAAAGGAAGTATATGCAAGGGCTTACACTTTATTCCAAACAGTACACTGCTTTCGCTTAGTATAGTTTGAGTTTTACTTGACTGGAGAGGCAAAAGCTTACTAAATAAAATGATATGGAGGGAGGTGCGATTGCTGTAGGTTGTAAAGACACATTAATTGCCATACATACTGACCAAATTCTTCTCCTAAACAGACATAATCCAAAATAAAATGAGGCGCCCCTAAACAATTGTTGTCACAGCAGGGTTAACACTGTATAATAGTCATAACGAACTGGCATAAGTGAGTGCAATCACAAAAAATTATTGAAGAGAAACATCTTTATTCACTTTAATTCAGTTAAAATACACAATAATAAAGCTTATATGGGATACAGAACAAGTGCATTTAAAAATCCATAGGGGGAACACATACCGTTACTTCCTCCTTCCATTCAATAATCACTTTCCAGTTGAGGGTATGTGTAATGTACATTGAAGCAATACCAGAATTGAGACACACTGAACAAAAGGGTGTTACATTACCATTTTTTTGTTACCAAGACTGGATATTTGCCAAATTTAGAGAGCAGCAAAGACCTCTGAAAACTGTTTGTTAAATGCAATACTTCGACATTTACAATGTTAATACATGTGTACACCAGATACAGGAGAGATATGTATATTTAATCTGTGCGATATCCACCACAAAACACACAAGGCCTCAATTTCAAAAAGGTGCACATTCCCTGTAGGAAGCGGCTTCAAAAATCAAACAGTGAATTTCCATTACTCAAACGTTAATATGTTACTGCACAAATGCCCCTTATAACAAATAATTTCCAAAAGCCCATAAGGCGAACATCGACATTTGATCTGGGCCAATGATCCAAAATAATCTCAGTGTAGCAAATAAAAATATTGCGCCAACGTGTAAAACCACTGATTTTCACACAAAACCCAACATGCGTTTGAACAATCATTACAGTTTCTGGTGCACCCACAAAACACTGACACTCTGAGTTTAAAATAAGGTGCAGGAGCAAGATGATCCTTTGTGGTGCAGCATTTAGAAAATTTGTTGTTCAAATAGTATCTTCTCATACCCTGCTGGAGCAGTGTGATAAAAATCACTGAACTGACAATCCAAAATTGCACTGTCGTCCACATACACCACAGGGTACACAGTTCCACGGATGCCTGAAGCGGGACACTGCATATTTTTTCCATTCAAATACACATTCAATTCAATGTGATCATATGTGATTCCCACAACATCGCCTTCTTGGGGGAGATTGTTAGCTGGCAGCCATGCTTTTGCCTCATTGTTGTGGTAAATGGCACCGTCATTCCTCAATACCAGACTGTGGCTATCACGACCAAGAGGGATCTGATTCAAATTAGCCTTCTGAGTTGCAACGCCGATACCCCAAACACCTGTTGACTGGATTTTAAACTCAAAATAGCTCTTGTTCTGATGCAAAGGAGCAGTGGCTAAGCAACCACCAGTGCCACATATTCTTCTTCCATTCTTCACAATGACCACATCCGTTCCCATGTGCTGCGTATCCAACTGCACCACTGGCATCTCCTTCAGTGGAATATGGCCCGGGCCACCATCTCCACACCACCAAAAACAGCATAGGACGGAAGCCATAGCCAGCAATGGATGTTACTTTAATTGTATTTGTCACAGAGTTCTGTGAATGTCTTCAACTCAATCACCGTTGATAATCTTGTAGTCTGCTAACAGTTCATACAAATCTGGCGGCAGTAACTCCGGCCATCCAAAGCACAAGCAAGACCACAGGGACAAGCAGCAATCTTCTTCCGGTGGCAGGCAGCAAGGATAGTGTTTACACTGGCATACACTACGTCACGTCACTCCTGGGAACACGGAAATCCCTGCTTCGTCGACTAAGGCGCCAAGACAACCAGTGCCGATGCAGGCCGCAGCTTCAGCAGAGAGAAAGAGACAAACAACGCGTACACGTCCTCCCTCCAGCAACAGCACCTGGGACAAAAAACAAACAAACAGTGAGGGTGCAAGATAGGAGGGGCGGTTGAAGGCGGGTAAAACAAACAGATAAAACCAAAACATTGCCCCATAGAACAATATATATCAATGGGTCATAACGAATAGAGAGCAATGTCTGACAAAGCCAGCTTCCCAAAAATTACCCTGAAAGTCTACCCAGGGGTGTTTTAACATCATAACAAATAATGACCACAGAAGTGAGGCTGTAAGTTCCAATGCGGATGCCATGGATATTTTGCCAGACTGGTGGAATCAGAGAGGAATAAATAAAAAAGAATTCTTGGCTCTTCCTCGAAAATAACATGCTGGGGTGTAAAATATGCAGTGAAGTAAAAATCTTTGAGTGTCAGTAACACAGGGCTGTGGCATTTCAAGAATGGAGCAGTCGAAAATTGCTCCACATGACACAACAAAGTGCAACCGGTTTATTTCCCTTTGAGAAACAAAATCCATTGCACATAATCTCTGATGCACACACAAAGACAGGTGAGATCCAAACTGTTTGCAGGAGGGATGTCTTGCATCAGCTGACATATCAAACCTGTGCGTTTTCCAAGCAACGTACGTCCCTCTGAGCTTTCCAAGCAAGACACAGTCAAAAAAGCTTGCTGAAAACTAGATAGTTACACTCCCAAGAAATTTTCTATTGTCAGTTCGTCCTCCTCTTACGAAGCCCACTTCAAACCTAGAGAAATTCGTATGTGTGGGGGAAACCACCCAGCAGGGAAAAAAGGCACAGACAATTTAAAGTA
Source organism: Desmognathus conanti (assembly GCA_030264475.1). Classification (NCBI taxonomy): domain Eukaryota; kingdom Metazoa; phylum Chordata; class Amphibia; order Caudata; family Plethodontidae; genus Desmognathus; species Desmognathus conanti. The sequence continues at coordinate 10,937 of JASCRB010000127.1, read as the reverse complement.
AATAGTCTGTACTGCCGGATCCCAATGCTTTATAAAGAACATGTACTTCCATTTTAAAACCAAAAAGAATCTTAATATGCAGGACACTAAAAAGCAAGAGAAACAATCCAAGCTGAAGAAAATGGTTAACAGAAACACCAAGACTATGCGCTATAGATGTTTGCCAGTAACACAGTAAAAGTTGAAGGAAAGCACTGTATTAATGCATAAACTATAAAATACATTTTATGTGCTATCTGAATGAATGTTTGTTTTATTTCAAATAAATAATAAAAACACCATTTTCAAATACTAAAACAATTAAAAACACCATATTCAAAAGTTAATTACAATCAAAAATAGACTGAAAGCAATAATACTTTTGCTATTAAAACAACGTTAGACCTCATGCCAAATGCGGCTCCTAAGGCAGCCATGTTAAGTCAGCATATGCTAAATTTATGAGACCTAATTTACCTCTAATCCTGTAGACAACCAAAAGAAATGTTTCCAAACAGAAAATTGCTAATGGTTTATGGTCCCGAAAATTTCCAGTTCTACTGCCCTTTGGTAATACGAAATTAGTGGAGCAATTTTGAGAACAAAGGCACTGTATCTTATGCAGAGGGCATCACAATATATAGTACTTCCTGTGTTGTAATTTCCTCTTGCACCGATTACTAGAGTTCATCCACTAGGGATTTTGGTCCCTTATTGTGGGTAATAGCTTACTTTGCTATTTGGCTCTTGGAAGTTCGTTGTCATAGAATCCTGTAGTATTTTAGTTCGTATTAGACACTGTCAGCAGCCTCTACTGTTTAAATTGTGAGTTGTATACTTGGGCATTGTGTCTTGGCTGTTGACTGTTGCCACAGGTTTGTGTCCAGGCTGTGCCAACTCGTCCTTTCTCTTGTTGTGGTTTTTGTCTGACTGTTGTTAAAGCACTTTTATGTCTACTGTCATACTGCATTTTTATACTTGTTGTTGAGATTCCCGGTTAGCCTTCTCTGCCGTGTTCCATTTTTGCTTTGCCTGGGGTTTTTGCTCAGGAGGGAAGTCCTTCTTTCAGCCCTACCTTTTGGCGGCCTACATGTTGGTTTTAACATGGTGGCCTCTACTTTACAGTGGTTCTTATTGTGCTGTCGCCCCTCTGTTTTTCATTCTTCTGAGATTGATTGGGTGAGTGTTGTTTTTGCTTGGCTGTTGTCCTGGGTGCACTCCATATTGCAAACCTGTGCTGTGTTGCGTATCTGCTGTTCCTTGTTGGTGTCAGTCAGTGGCCACTGCACGCTGGATGCATGCTTCTGGTGTATTTGTTCACTCTATGTGCCCATCTCTCGGTACATCTTGCTGTGGCAAGGTTGGGTCCCAGCTGGCCAGACTCAGTTTTCTACTTTCCTGGATCAGCGTTTTTTCATCAAGGGCTTTTCAACAAGCGGAGCTGCAGCGCGGAGTTTCAGTCTTTGGCTATCCTGACTGTTTTCTAGTGGTTTGGCATTCTGGCACTTTCTGATAGCCCGAACTTCTGAATCAACACTATCTACCTCATTAGTATTTATTATCTGCTATCTACCTCATCAATCCTACCCGTTGAGCCTGTGCTCTTGCGGCAACTGTGGGGGTCCCGCAGCGGGGGCTCCTCCTCGACTGACCGGCCGCCCGTGGTGGTGAGCCGTGAGTGACAGGTGGGGGCGGTGTGCTCAACCACCGGACCGCGATCCCGAGGCCTTAATGAAGGACTACAGATCCCAGCGGGAAAGCAGCAGCGAAGTGGAGGAGCTGGGAGTGGCTACGCCACGTGACCGGATGGACTGGGTCCTTAAAAGAAGGTTTGGGCCGCGGAGCGGGTACAAGCGGAGCTGCAGCGCGGAGTTGGCGCAGAATTGGAGCAAACAGTCTTTGGCTGTCTTAGGCTGCTAGCTGCCCGGTACCATATCTCCTGCATAATCTAATGTTTGACATTTTTTTTTCTGATGCCCCGACACTTTACTATTTGATCAAGTATTTGACTTTCGCCGTCTAGTGGTTATTATCCTTCTTGTTACCGCCCCGGCACGTAGTCGTGTGGCTAGCGCGGTCTGCAGTGGTGAAGATCTCTTTCTACTGTTGATTTTTTAAACAAGTTGCCACCCCTGCACGTAGTCGTGCGGCTAGCGTGGTCTGCAGTAGTGAAGATTTTTATCAACTGACAGAAATCCTAATAGGCTACTGCCCCTGCACACAGGTGTGTGGCTAGTGCGGTCTACAGTAGTGAAGATGTTTAGCTACTGCTGGTTATCTGCGGGGTTGCTGCAGTAAAGATTTTGCTATCCATTATCTATGTGCAGATATTTTATAACCTTTTTCTTTTACACGCATTGGAACGCATAACAAGGGTTATAAGGCGTTTCTAACAAGATTATACTTGTGCTTTATAAACCGCAAGGGTTGTTGTTGCCCTGTGATGTTATATTAATTTACACAGAAAAATGCAGCAAGCATGATTCATGGTTTGTAAAAACATTATATTGCATGGCATCTGTATTTTTTCTTCTTGTTTGTCTATATTGTTGATTGCAAAGCACTTGCACTTTTCAAAGCCTGGTACTGTAAAGCATCTGCACTTTTCTTCGTTTTTACTGATGTTAGCAAGGCTTTTGCACTTTTCAAAGCTCTGTATGATCATTTTTTTAACTTCTAGCTGTTGTAAGATTTTTAACATTTTTTGTCATCCCTGTGATTTACATATTGTGTGTATTTAGCACCTCTATTATATAGGTTGCTTTAAACCTCAGGGGCACTTTGTGAGCCCAGCGCTTCTCTAGATTTTTCTCTAAGAGCCAAGTGCTTCTCTGAGATTTTTATGCTCTGTATTACATCGCTGGTTCCAATATTTTGAGACTGGGAGCTTTTTCTGCACTTAGCACTTTATCTGCTGATATTGCGATCTGATTAATATGTGTATGCACATTCTTGTTTTTAACATTTTGATATTGGAAGCCTATCAACATTTTTAGCTCCTTTGTATTAATATATCACTTGTGTCCCCTAGTATCAACAGATTTTTTGTGTAGGTAGAACTTCATAGTGGTATTGCTGGGTCATTTACATCCGTCTATAAGTTAAATTTCTAGCCATTGTGATTATAATTGCATTCCCTATTTTGAATCGGTTATATTGTGTTAAGCGCTATTTTGAAAAATCCTTAAGATCATGGCACCAAAAAAAGATAGATTACTTCGATCAGCTGTCAGCTCATCAGAAGGTCAATCTAACTCTCCCTCTGCTGGGCGGGAACGGCCAATATTGAAACAAGATTCTCTTAATTCTTATTTTTCTAAAACTCATGTGTTTCCCACTGGAGAGATACAGGTGGTGAGCCATCAAATTTGTGAGGCAAATGGAGGGACTGATGTAAGATCAGAATTTGCAGCAGTGGTGGATTTAAGATCTGAACTTGCAGCAGTGGTGGATATAATCAACAGCTCAGCCCAGTCTGCTGATTTAATATTAAATAATAGAAATTCCATTACTGACTCTGTAATATTGAACGGCTATACATCACCTGGGTCTCTCTTGAACAATTCCTCACAATCAATTTTCTTCTCCACGGTGATTGAAAATGACAATTCTGAAGTAGTGAGTGAACCCTTGAGAACTGGCTTGAGGCAGACAGGGGCTGAAAATGTTAATTCAGATGTCCTGTGTGGTACTAATGTAGATATAACTAAGTAATGGTAATGCAGAAGGGATTGATAACAATAGTGAAAACTCACATGCCTTACATCCTCCTGTAACAGCTAGTATTAGCAAACAAATCCCTGAGGACATACATCTACTAATTTCCGCAATGCGGGAACTTACTGCAAATATGAAGGAATTTACTGGGCTATTTGAAAAATCTTTGGAACAGCTCACACAGAGGGTCCTTGATGGACAGAAAAATTCGGATGTAAGAGATGGTAACATAGTGAAACAATTACAATTGTGTAAAGATGACTTAGCAAAAATTGTGGATAGTGTCTCACTTATTAATGATACAGGGGTTGCTAACCAGGAGATTTGCACTCAGTCTGAAAGTAGCACAACGAATATCTAGTAAACAAACTAGATAGATTAGACGATATAGCATCTGTCCAAGTACATTCGTTAGAAAGCTGTGGAGTGCTATATAATCAGAGAGCTAGTAAAAACATAGGAAATACAAATCTTGAAGCATCAACCGAATTAGCAAGTTCTTCAGAAGCCACAGCGGCTGTTGTGCATTCCGAAGCTATTAAAGTAACTCTGATAGCTGCCAGTTCCTTGCCTTTGCAATTACCTAGGGTCTGAATTTCCTATCTTTGGGCTTGCTAGGAATAACAAACCTGATACAAATCACCGCCAGCCTCCGAATTACAAAAAACGAAAGCTGGATCACCTGGAAAAGCCTGCTTTTAATAGACAGAGTGGGAGGAAATGTGTAAGGAAATCTAAACACAATGGTAATAAAACTGAGGCGACTGGCAGTCTCTTGGGTAAGCAAGTTGGTGCATCAAACATTAGTGGTCCTGCTTTTTCTAGAAACAACTTGACGACCGATATTAGATCTAGCCATGGCAACGATCCAAGAGAAAAACACAAATCATGCAAGACGCTGAGTTGGTCCCAGATAGCACATTCATCTTAGAAAACTCAGATTGGGAAAAAGCTATTTATGACCCCTATGTTTTCCTCTGTAAAAATACATCTGAATAGAAGTGCTATTCTCTCTATCTGTGCTAATAACTCTAAACTAGCATCTATTGGTACGAAGGACATAGAGGCTGTCTCATTCGTATGTGGAATCAATGGCAAAACTGAAACCACAGTTATTCAATTTTATGAAACTACGATTCCTAGCTTAATTTGGAGTGAGGTACAATACTTTCATAAAATTGGTATCGACGTCAAGAAGTTCAGCTCTCTGATTTGACATATGGTAATACTTTGACGTCTCAGGAAATGCGGCTAGCGCGAGGACCCTTGCCACTTCCTGTAGTCAATATTAACGAACGGCAGCTCCCTGGTCAGGAATATGGAAACGACCTGGCTTTCAAAGATATGAGATTGGTACAACGTCCTCTGCCACCGCTCCCCCTAGCAAACACACTTGATTGCATGCATGCCTCTAATGTAGGGGGGAGCCGGTGATCGATAGGGAATGTTTGCTGTCTCGACGACCCCTTGCCGCCTTTGCCTGGTAACGTATATATGAATGTGGCAACCCACGAGGAAGACAGCGATGACTCCATCTATGTTGAAATCTCAGAGACCTCATATAGTGAAGCAGAGGAAGACTAGCATAAAGAGAATCTAACAATTGTTTCCTGGAACTGTGTGGGTTTTTTGAGAAGGGGGAGGTTTTTTTTAAGCTGCCGCATGAAATTGCTGGTTGTGATGTATTATTGCTCCAGGAAACGTGGGCACTTGGCCAGTTTGACATTGATGGCTACGAGAGCTGGTCGATTGATGCCCGACCCGTTCAAAGGGGTTTACGCATCCAGTGGGATGGCTATTGTGGTTAAATGTACTCTTTACTGGAATTTGGTAGATCTTGAGCTCTGTGAAGATAGTATGATGTGCGCTAGTTTCATTGATTAAAGTAGGAAATAATGAAATTTGTATTTTTAACCTTCATTTGCAACCCTGCAAAGTAAGACAGAACATTAAAGAATATTTGAAGTTTATTGAATCTCTCCTTGAGAAATATATTATTGAGAATCTGCAGGTTCAGGTGTTAATGGGAGATCTGAATATAAACTTAGTGAATGCTTGGTTCGAGGAAGACGGTAACGAATGGTTAGGAGACCTCCCAATGCTCCAAAGATCCTTGAAAAAAGATAAACATCTGCGGGTGGGTAGTTTGCTTTATGAGCTATTGCTTGAGTACCAAATAACATTTATGAATGGGAGATTCAAGTCTGACGTCGATTGTAGGCTGACCTTTGAACAGGGAACTCAGCAAACAACAACTGACTATTTCTTGGTACCACACCGGCAGTTTAAAACAATCCTTTACTTTCAAGTGTTGCACTGTTTTATGGGGATCACTCTCCAATTTCCCTGAAGATTATCTGGCCTAAGCATAGCAAGAATAGTGTGATTAATGAACCAGCCCTTATTTGAAATAAAATAACTTAATTGGAGATATTGTGGAGAGGTGAGGTTTTGTAATTATCTTAGTGCAGTAATAACATGGGCCTTGCAGAACCTCTGTTCTTGGAAGGGAATTTTGAGGAAGTCTGCCATGAGATCAAGAAATTGATTTGGGTTGTAAAACCTGCTCCCCCTAGAGTCACGACCTCCTAGTTTGATGCGGAGTGTAGTGAGTACAAACTGATTTTTAATCATAATCTTAGGAATTGCCCATACTATGATTATCTAACCAAGCGTGCTCTATTTGTCGAAAAAAACAGATTCTTCTGGGCAAAAAATTCTGCCTATCTGGACCAACAATGGGAGGAACTTGATATTGCACTTAGTAGTCGTGATACCAGAGTATTCTGGAACCAAGTCAATGATAAAACTATGGGTACATCAGTTAAGCCTGTAGAGGCATGTGTATCGGAGAGGGCCTGGGTTGCCCATATAGGTAAATGCTTTTCGGTAGTACCAAAATAAAGATTAACATTGATTATAGGTTAGAACCTAGGATTCCTTTCATTGCACAGCCCCAGCTGATTTAAGCTCCTAGGCGCTCTCAATAACTCTTGAGCCTCGAGGCCGGAAGGTATTCCCGGCATGCTGTTTAAAATGTATAAGGAAAGCTGGGTACCCCTTCTCATGCGGTTATATAATACAATTATTCTATCTGGGGTCATACCGCCATCTTGGAAGGGATCTTTGTTAGTTCCTATTTTTAAGAAGGGGAACCGCCAGGACCCGGCATGCTATCGCCTTTTAGCACTTACTGACGTGTCTGGGAAAATCTTTGCTAAATATCTTTTACAGTATGTGGAAGAATGGGTTACTTCCCATTTCCTTCTTCCCCCGATGCAGGCTGGGATTCGACGGGGCTCTTCTACCATGAATTGTTTTTTGCTGAATTTTCTTGCAACTAAGTATATGGCTAGGAAAGCCAAGCTCTTTGTTTGCTTTGTCGACCAATCTAGTGCTTTTGCTTCCATACCACGCGAGAAACTCTGGCAAAAGCTACTTGGGATGGGCATTCCAAAAACATTTATATATTTAATCCGAGAATTGTATTCTGATAACGGGGCAAGAATTAGATACACCAACAAAGGCGACCTGTCCTGTCTGGCTGTATCCCCATTAACAGGGGTGTTAGACAAGGCTGCATGCTTGCGCCTCTCCTCTATAATCTGTATGTGGGAGATATAGGACATGCGCTTGACATCAAGGGCACTATTTCCCCTAAGGCTAATAACGTTATCATTCCGTACATGTCCCTATGCGGACGATACAGCTGTCCTTGAGCTCACTACGAGTGGTCTGCAACGCAAGATGAGTGCACTAAACAGCTATTTTGAGAATGGTTTATGTTTAAATATCTCCAAAACCAAAACTATAACTTTCTCACCTACCTTCTTGAGAAAACCCATACTTCAGTTGAACAATGAGTGGGTAGAACATGTAAAATCATACAAATATCTCGGGATGACTTTTAATCACTCCAATAAATGGGGAGACCATATTACTTCTATTGTAAAAAATCTAGGAGTGTTATGGGTGGCCTACGCCGATTCCAATCCTTGTATGGAGGGAATGGGATAGCTGCAATTGTTAAAATCTATAGGGCCAAGCTGCAACCCATGCTACTTTATGGAGCTGAGGTATGGGGAGGAACAGACAGCCGCCCAATACGCTCAGCAGAGGGAATAATATGAAGGAAAAACTATTAGGGCTACCCCCCGTGCCTCTGTCTCTGCTATCTGCACAGAGATAGGGCTACAGAACATCATGGTGCTGGCGCAGCGAAAATTTTTGTCTTTTCATCATAAGCTATGGCTCTCTGACAAATCTATGCTTGCCTGGAATAGGCTATGTGAAATTGTTGACCCCAGGTGGGAGAGCTCCAAGGAGTTAAATAAAAAGCTATTTGAATGTATATTTGCCTGGAACATGTGTGAGTTTTGGCATATCGCCGGGCTTACCTGGGGGCATGCGAAGGGGATTTGGAAGGCCAAGACAGGAATAGTAAATCCTGATCAACTTTGGAGAATGAATAAGCCGTACAAATCATTGTATTGATACAATAAATTAGATTTTGGGACATGTGTGCAATATACTGGAAAATGTTCTGCTCTATTTAGTTTTTATGCTAAGTTACGATTGGGCCAATTGGAGATCAAACTGAATAGGAAAATGAAGTGTATGAAAATTAATCATATTCTGAACTGTAGCTGTCGTAATCTGGCTCGTGGCCTGCTGATCCATATTTTATGTGATTGTAGAACTTGCGAGAGGGAGAGAAATAGATGGATTGGCTCATTAATTAATGAGAGTTAAGATATTGAGCAAAAAATGTTGAAGCTGCTGAGTCTGGAAAACCCTGCTCAAATTTATTACATTTTAAGCTTTTTTATAAATATAAATCTATTGAAAATTGGTGGCCATAATGATGATTATGCATACATTCGTATCGACAATAATCATGATTTTATTAAAGAAGGCACGGAGGCGAATATTATGCATTAACTTTCTTTAATGCAACCACAGCAGAATAAAGAAACTACATTTCCCAGAACTCTGGGAAATTTTACATGTGACAACCATTAACCAATCACAACTGAACAAGTCAATATCCAGGTGTAAGTAATCCCAGACTTCCTCTTTCTTTTCTGCTGCCACGCAGATAAGTACCATTACATTTTACTCTATACATAACCTTTATATTCATTTGTAATATTGTGTTTAATACACTCTGTTGTTACTTTTCTATTTATATTTGTATTCAGTACTCACTTTTGTTGCCTGCAGTTGTGTGAGAGTGGATTGGGCAGCTGCCGCCTGTTTTCTTTCTCTGCCGGGGCCTGCAGCTCGGGGGCCGCAGGGGGGGGGGGGCGCCGCGGCGGGGCCGCTGGGCGCACGGCGTGTGCTGCATCGCACGCGTGCTTCCAAGTGCGCATTTGACACGGCTCTTGCCGCGGCGTCTCTGCCGCTCAGCTTTCCGGCCCTTGGGCGGGTGCGGGGCGGGGAGGAGGGGGACGGTGGCGGCTTGCGCATTTCATACGCAATGACGCCGTAGGAGGCACGACGCATACGCGTTGTGTTTGCTTTTCTCCTCACACAACATCCGGTTTACTGCTGCAAGCAACAGCGCTATTCGTTTTCAGGCACTAGAGGGCATTATAGGCCCAAAAAACCTCAATGTCTTTTTAAAGACATTATTTTTCCACAGAATTGCAAATTCATTGCAAGCTTTGACAAATTAAAGCTGCAAAATGCCCCTGACTGATTCCGAAGAGTCAGCTACCTTCGTGGAGGAGGAAGAAGACTATTTTTCAGAAGCAATATCACCATATGATAATCCTGAAGGTACAGAGGGGAGTGATAAATATTATGAGGACAATTTTAAGCGGGTGTTGGGCTCCTCGCTTGAACAAACAGTCGCTAAGGCAGTAGCACCTATACAGTCCTCATTATCTAAACTGCAAAAATCCTGGCAGAAACACAAGAGGCATGTTTCCTCTAACGAGGACCCAAAAAATAGTGGCAAAAAAGCCCAAAAGAAAAGAAAACACCTAGAAGTGTTTAACAAATCCGAGAATAAATCTCGCAGCCAGCATGAGCAAATGTCCATTGGCTCAAAAATAGCTAAATGCTTGAAAGAGGGTAAACCCTCAGGTAATAACGCTGGCAAAGACAGTGCTACACAAAAAAGCACAGATTGGGTGGACTTTAACACCGACACCACCTCCTCTTCTGATACTGATTCCTCATCATCAGTTAAGACAATAAAAAAGAGGAGGTTGGTTGACGATACAAGCAAAAATGCAAATACTGATAAACACAAATCTGAAGTTTTTATACCGGAGAATATTAGACATCCCAGGTCGACAGAATGGTATACCTCTGACTTGGTATCAGAATATCTGGACTCCAGATTAAGGAAACCTCTTGACAAAGAAGTCAGGGCCAGAATGAAAGCAGAATGCCCAAAACCAGCCTCTGATTACAAGGTTTACGATGCTCCGGAAGTTGACGCCAAAGTCTTGTCTTTCGCTGGCAGGTATGCCAGGGATTTAAAACGTGGCATCGACAGGGCATGGCGAGGTTGCCAGGACCGGTTATTAGACACGGTTGGTCCATTGGCTAAAATTATGGAATTAGCCGAGGAGTCCAAAGCTACTAACACTCCCATTGACCCAACTATTCTAGCGGGGTGGGCCCAAAGGGCCATTTGTTTCATTGGCAACGCCAATTGCTCACTGTCGGCTGAGCGCCGAAAATCAGTCCTCATGAAGATAAACCCAAAACTGATAGAACTGGCCATCAACGAGCCAGGACCTGAAGCAAAGGGCTTCCTTTTTGGCGAAGAATTCGTCAAAGAAATGGCGAAGTATGTGCACTGCTTCAGCTCTATGGAAAAATCCAAGTCATCACTGCAGAAATTGTTCCCTAGCAAAATTTTTGACAGGGCCGGTCGAGGTAGGGGACGCTCGACCGGCCGCTTTAACTCAAGAAGTTCCCGAGCAGGAAACAATTCAAGAGGGAACTTCCAACAATCTTTTAACAAGTCCCCCTTCTGGCCCGCCAGAGGTCGAGGAACCAGAGGAAGAGGCAGAGGATACCCAAGAGCCTTCGACTCCTCTACAGGTAACAAAAATTCAATCATATCCTGTGGGGGGTCGTCTAAGATATTTTATAAAACAGTGGAGACAGATCACTTCGGACCCCTGGATAATTCAAACCTGTCGGGGTCTTCTGATAGAATTCACAGATCAGGTTCCAGTTCAAACACAACCCCCAAGACCCCTGCAGTTTTCAAAGACAGA